>JADBJO010000863.1:292958-300458 GCA_016801955.1 Conus betulinus
CACGGTGTGGGCGAGGATAAGGACCTTTGTCTCCGCTGGGTCGCGTGAGTTCCAGAGTCCGCCCCTCCCACAGCTCCTTGCTCCTCTCCCCAGCTGGCCTCGGGCTGGCCGCCGCCCTGGCCGCAGGCCCGGGGTAAGGTTTTAAGGTCGGCGAGTGTGGGCGTGGAGCTTTGGCTGAAGGAGAGCAAGGGGCGACGGCTGAAGGGGGGCGGCACGGCACCCCCGCCTGACGCTGGGTGGAATGGAAGCCGGTCGATGATCTCTTTCAGGTAATGGTCCTGATCCGGAGGTACGAATCTGCACGACGCAGATGGGGAAGACTTAGAGAGAGAGAGAGAGAGAGAGAGAGAGAGAGAGAGAGAGAGAGAGAGAGAGAGAGAGAGAGAGAGAGAGAGAGAGAGAGAGAGAGAGAGAGAGGAGAGAGAGAGAGAGAGAGAGAGAGAGAGAGAAACAGACACACACATACAGAGAGAGAGAGAGAGAGAGAGAGAGAGAGAGATAGAGAGAGACAGAGAGAGAGAGACAGACAGACAGAGAGACACAGAGAGAGAGAGAGAGAGAGATGTGGGAGCGAGGGTGGAGAAAGATAAAGGTTGAGGGAGCGGGAAGACGAAGCTGAGGAGACTCTTGAAAGAGGGAGAGAGAGGGATGATGGGTAGCGTGAAGGGCATCTCATGCATGCACACCACATATATATATAACACCACACGGGCGCGCGCACTCAGGTTCACGCATATGGGCCCCCTACCCTAACAGCAACACCGTATCTCTACAGCTGTGCGAAGTACAGCATTTTGAGCTTATTTTCGCCATTTTTGCCGATTAATCACAAAAGTATGTATTGAGATTAATGTTCGGAGTACGGAATCCACCGCAAAAAAAGGGATGCTTTTTTTTTTTTTTTTTTTTTTTTTTTTTTTTTAAATCAAAGACAAATACTATTTCTGTAATAAAACCCAATAAATGCGCCACTTGATGACTGTATGCATACGTCAGTATCGTCTGTTTTACGCTCGTTGAGAACCGGTGTCGCGTGCAACCTGGGAACGTGATATCTCTGCGAAGGCTTCCCAGATATCACATTTTTTTTTTTTTTTTTTTTTTTTTTTTTTGAACGCGTTCACAAAATGTACTGTAATACCTGTGAAGGCCCGTGATATCTGGGAACGCGGTCTTTCAGAGCTCAGAAGGGCAGAAAGAAGACGAAAAAAGAATGGATTTTCGAGATAAGGTAGGAAAGAATTTATATAGGGGCAGTTGAGATCTGTGACCTTCTTGTCACTTTTTTTTTTTTCATTAATTTCTTAGCATGCTTTTCACAATGTACTCTCAGTTCCCAGATTTCACTATTGGAAGTTCAGGAAATCCGGGAACGCGTTCCCAGACATCACGGTAAATCTGGGAACGCGTTCCCAGATATCACGGTTCCCAGATATTATGCGATACCGGATCAGTGCCTCTGTCCGCACTGTGGCTGGCTAGTATTAGAGAGAGAGCGTGAGAGAGTAAGCCTACGTGCTGGCTGTAAAAGCTGTAAAACCTTACAGCGCGTGGGACTTCAGCTTTAAAGGCGCGCGCTGAGTGGAACTGGTTTGATGGACAACACGCGATATGCGCGCGACTAGGGGGAAGAAGGAGTATGTTACGTCCACAAGGGAGTGTGCATTATTGCCAGCTTACGGTCAGCTGTTAGCGTAAGGAGCACGTTAGCGCGCGCGCGCACGCACACGCGCACACAACACACACACACACACACACACACACACACACACACACACACACACACACACACACACAGAGTCGCACGTACTAACGCACATGCGCACAAACATACACATGCATATACATATGCAAATATGCGCGTGCGCCGACACAGACAGACAACACACACACACACACACACACACACACACACACACACACACACACACACAAATCCATGATCATTTCATGTTCATCGCAGACTTAAGATAAAAATAATAATAATAATAATAATAATAATAGTAGTAGTAGTAGTAGTAGTAGTAGTAATAATAATAATAATAATAATAATAATAGAACAAAGCGGAACATGGAGAGCGAGCCATTCAAATCACTTGACTTTTACAAAGGGCTGGGTCTTCGTGGACTTGTAACGTCCCCTACCTCAGAAACTGTAAACAGGAGTGATGCCGCATAGCCCCATGCCGCTCTCTGCAGATCCGCTCTTGAGTATGATACGAGACCACTACGACAAGCAAGACATCGACGGCTGGAGCGAATCCAACGACAGGCAGCTTGCTTCTACACCAGCGACCTCAAGTCTTGAGACCCAGGCAGTGTTAAGATGATCATGATAATAACATAGCATTTATAAAGCGCCTTGCCGAATGTTCTAAGCCTTGACAATCCACACTCTCGTGCACGCAACGGGCTGCCTACCTATGTAGTGCTAACTGAAGAGCTGCCTGCCGGCGCTTCATTCAGTTGTGTTTCCCGTGTCATTCAGTCACTACTGTTCACACAATTTCCGCACTTCCTTCATTCTTCAATTTCTCACACAGGGTGCATGCCATGTATCATCCATACGAACGGCCAAACTGGCCTACTCTTCCTAAAGTTCGTGATGGGATTTTACGTGTGTGCAAGATGTGCGTGCGTGCGTTCACACACGGAACCTCGGTTTATAGTCTTACTCGAAGGACTATTTGGGAAATGGAGTCAGAACCAACGTCGACTCCGAGTGAAAAATTCCCCTTTACCAAAACGGCTCGGCGGAGATTCGAATCCGCAACCCCGGGATTACTAAGATTACGGATCCTCCGCTCTACCAAATGAGCCCCCCCCCCCCCCCCCCCCCCCCCACCTCCCCCACCCCGCTAGAATTTCTCCACCTACAACCTCTGGAGGACCGCCGAAGTCACCTCCTGTTTGCCCTGCGGTGCAAGATGGCCAACGGCAGAATTTCTGCCACAGCACCTAAAATGTTTCCAATCCAGCCATCCAGGCCAAAAGACGAGTAAGTCCAATCACAATGTCTCATAACCTCTTAAAAGACAGGCAATTGACAACAGCCGGTTTGTTTGCCGAGAGCTGAATGATACAGGACATTCTTTCTTCATAAGTATACTCTTGATGGCATCATCCTGTCGTAAAAGCTAGACTTGGGCGGTCACTTCCCATCATTGCCCCCTCCCCTACTTCCCTATCAAGATCCCAATACACCCCCACACCCATACACGCCATTTGTATCCTGCAATCCACCTTTTAAATCATAACAACCTCGTGTTGTGTACACTCCGTGCATGCCCATAGCTGTTACGGCTCCTACATTTGGTCTGCAAATTAGCATCATCAGCGGTGACTCAGGGTCACATTCAGATAAAGGTTTGGGGTTTAGAGGGAAACAGGTCTTCGACCTGGGAAGCTTCTGAAGTCAAAGACTCCAGCGGCCACTCACCTCAACCTTCGCCATCTCATTCGGCATGCCCGATACTCCAAGTCGCTGCTGAGGTTCTCCAGTATCTGCTTTCGTCTTTCTTCAACCTGAAAATGAGGCACTGTCGCCTCGGAGCCGTGGGGTTCGGAGCCATCCGGCCCGCTGCAAAACCCGCTTTCAGTCGGCGGTGAAGATGGAGATCGGGGCAGGAACAGGATCTTGTAACCGGCCACTCCAGTCTTTTCGGGTGAACTCTTGCTTCCCTGGCTGGGGTCGTCCCGGGACGCCTTTGAAGACTCGCCCTTAGACTGACGAGGCGATTTGCAGGGCGACGTGGCTTGGGACTTCTGAGTTGCAGACTGTGCCGAGTGTCCCGTCTCCTCGGGGCCCGAACTTTTGGGCGAGTCTTCTTTGCGTTTTCTGGGTGATCGGTCACCTGTCTTGTCTGATGCCTGTGCTGATGCTTCTTCTGGACAGTCGGCGCCAGCGCCCCGAGTAGAGGTTGCAGATGACTTGTCTTTAGATGGTTGAGGTGATTTTTTGGGCGAGTCTTTTTTCCCTTTCTTGGGCGACTTTTTAGGAGAACGGCCTTTTTCCTTGTGGGTCGTCTTTTGGGCTGTCCTCTTGCTTTTGTTGCCTGTCAGGAAGCATGCAGAGATAGATTACTGACATTATCACACCAATTCAGAGACAGAGAGAGAGAGAGGGGGGGGGGGGGGGTAGACAGAGAGAGACAGAGAGAGAGAGAGAGAGAGAGAGAGAGAGAGAGAGATTAACGCACGTTCGCACTCGGCTGTGCACGTGCGTGCGCTCTGGCGCGCATGTTCCTCGTCTTTTACCACTTATATTTTAACAGACGCTCAGCTTTCTCTCTCTCTCGTCTCTCAGTCTCTCTCTTCTCTCTCTCTCTCTCTCTCTCTCTCTCTCTCTCTCTCTCTCTCTCTCTCTCTCTCATATCCACAAGCGTGTTCAAGTAGACGGAAATTTAAAACGAAAGGACTGCAGAGAGTGACTTCAAGCTTCGAACTTCGAACTGTATGAAAACTTTAGAATATTGAACAGCCGATTGTTGGGCAGACCAAGGCCGATTTGTTTTCAAGAAATATGCGTCGCATTTACCGCGTCACAATGGTACCTTCGATATGACGTTGACGCCAGTGCGCTTTGGAAATGGTATTTTTTGCGCATCCGCCGAAACGTTAACACTAATCTGACCCTAACCATGTCCTTAAAGGGAGGGGAGGGGGCGCGGGGGATCTGTGCATTACAGATGGAAACTTTCATTGGAAAACCACAAGACTTCCAGGCTGCACAATGCATGACGCTGACCCTGACCCACTCCAACTCTAATCAAAACCCTAACCTAATCTCATCTTAACGCTAATCCTTACCTCAAGCTTACCCTTAGTGTGTAAAGTCTTATACAGTTCACTGATAAATTTGATTGGCAGTTGGACGCATTGGAGTTGTCTCCTTTATCTTAAGAATAATGTGCATTTATCGGTAATTCACCTTGACCCCAGCCCAAACAGCGAGCCAGCGGTGACCGTAAAACACGTCACAGCGAACATGCTTCCTTTCGTTCGTGATATGTGTAATCATGTTATTCGTGCCACAGCGTGCTCTAGTCATAGCTCCTGAGCTTCAAGAAAAGTGGATCCGCAGTGAAGTCTAGGGCAGACTCAGACGGAGCGTATCAACACGCTGACGTGTTGTTCTTGTTTGCCTTATCAATGAGCTGATATCTGGTGTCGAGCTTCTCGTCCCTGTTGAATTAATACTGTTAAACAGTTCTCTTCCGCTCGCTGATATCTCCGCCATCCCCAACCGTTGCTGTCCCGTTCACAATCGTGTTTTAACAGAAGATGCATGGAACCAACCGCACAAGCTGGCTGCTTGGTAAACTAATTAATTTCTTACCCTACCCCGTCCCTGTCAGGTACATAGTTGGCGAAACCTTGGCACAACACTTGGAATTACAAATATTACGGATTTTACTCTCTCTCTTTCTCTCTCTCTCTCTCTCTCTCTCTCTCTCTCTCTCTCTCTCTCTCTCTCCACACACACACACACACACACACACACACACACACACACACACACACACACACACGCACGCACACGCACACGCACACGCACACACACACACACGCACACACGCACACGCACACGCACACACACGTATCTATTTATAGATCTACCTATCTATCTGTAACATCTTTTGAACCATTCAATGTAACGAGAAGGCTGATGAGGGTGGCAAGACTGGGAAATTCTTACATGAGGGTTAAACAAAAAAAAAAGCAATGAGAAACTAGTTTGAGCTAAAAGTGCATATCTATCCGCCCTACACAGACTTTTTCGTTGAGTTTTTCCATCAACGGATTATCTACACCGATGGTGGTAACTGTGCACATTACGGCAGTTCATTTAAATCATTGAACCCCCCCCCCCCCAAAAAAAAAAAAAAAAAAAAAAAAAAAAAAAAAAAAAAAAAAAAAAAAAAAACTTGATAATCTTTTTTCCCTTCCCATCTCCCGTTCTCTTTTGCAGCTTACAATTTTCCAATTTCTCTTTTCTTTCATTCAGCCAGAGGCCCAGGGGGTAGGCTAAGGTATGCTGTCAGATTAATGGAATTGAAAAATAATGTGCACAAACTTATCCACAGTGGAAAGACATGCATCTTGACCACCACCTCCCTCTTTTGCCCCCCCCCCCCCACCCCCCCCCCCCCTCCCTCCCTTCTTGATTTTTTTCCCCGAGGCGTTTAAGTAATGAATAAGAACCCCGTGGCCTTTTAATGACAATTGTATTTTATAGCAATAATATTGCAGGCGTAAGACACAAACGTGACGTCCGCTGATAACATCAAGCCAGACAGTTTTTATGGAGAACTTGGGGAGAACTTTTGAGACTTTTCCAGTAAAAAAAAAAAACCCATCCCCGCCCCTCTCTACCCCCCCCCCCCCCCCCCCCTCCCCCTTCTGTACCTGACTCAAGTAAATATCACCCGTGGAAAAGAATGCAAACAAAACATGAATACGTGCATCGATACGTCCCTCTCATACGAGCTTTTTTTGTGTAAAATTAACTTCCCTGAAAATGTGGTTTTGTCTTCCTGCACACATCAGACATGCAAGCTTCTTTTCGTCTAATAGTGAAGCAGATCCATAGGAGTGAATTCAATGTTTCATTCTAATTTTCAAACGTTTCAGAGAAAAAAATCCTTGCGCAACTACTTAATGATTAGAGTTTCCCCCCACTAAAATGTCGAAACCAATTTCATGTATTGGTACTGTTAGTTCCCTTCTTATCTCGGGGCTTTCTTGGCCTTTTCTGCAACCAAACCGTCCTGAATAAGTCATACGGAACAGGTGCGAAAGGACAGTTTTCTGTTTTCAAACACTCTTTCCTCAAGTGTGACCTTTGAAGCTGCTGCACAGGGGATGGGGCTAGAGATGAGCAAAAGTAAAAATTTCCAAGCCATTCCCTCAAAGATTAAGCATTGTTTAGGCGTAACATTATCTACTCTGTTCTGGTGTGCTATACAAATATACGATGGCATTAGAATTAAAGAAACCAAGTTCCTGGGTATATTCATCCACAGAATCGTCTCCCGGAGAAGATTGTCATGTCTCTCTCTCTCTTTCACACACACACACACACACACACACACACACACACACACTTTTATTATCAGACCTGCCCCCCCCCCTCCCCCTTTCCCCTCCCCCACCCCAATTCCCGTTACCCAGTTCTAACAGATGTCACGGCCCTCAGGCCTTATCGCTTCCCCCAGTTAGTGGTGGTCCTGATCTTGTACCAGGCAAGATGGCGCGTTGCCTTGCCTCTTCACAGAAGGATAAGCTTTTCGCCTGATTCGGATACCCGCCACCTCACTCTTCCTCCTCCTTCTCAACTCTTCTTTCTCTTTGTTTGGCCGGACTAACTGATGGTTAGTGCAGCAGGATCTTATTCCAGCTGAGTTCGCTGCCTAATAATATCACAATGAAATAATTTCTGACGTTAAGAAGCTCTTTCAGTGGGGCACGGGGATACGAAAGGCAATCTTATCAAAGCCA
>JADBJO010000863.1:307958-327958 GCA_016801955.1 Conus betulinus
GCAGCACCCAGACAAAATGCGACCGATTTCTGGCCAGTGCTGTCGTCGCGCGCTTCCTTGGATTGAACAGTATCCCAAGACACGCTGAATTGCAGCAAGTCGCCATTAGTATGTACTATTACGTCAGTCATCCCAGTTCTGATGGGCTGTACACTTCAGACAACAAAAGGGCAGGCCTTACCCTAACCGATATGTGCACAAGGTGAAGAAAACGCTGAACTCTGAAGCGCACACCCCCTCTAACACGCTGGGAGATGGGGCTGTGTGTCTTTTGCTGGGTACAGCAGTCTACACACCAGCCGAGCTCTCTTGTGTAGAGAATGATGCCGATGGATGAGGAGGAGGATGTGGAGAGGACTAATGACTTTGTCCTTTTTCAGGAGCACCCAACGCACCACGTCGGGATTTCCTGGCCCGACCTTCTTTCTGTTGAGAGGGAGACTGTGAAAGCTCCAGCGGAGCTGAAGAAAGCACGTTCAGACCTGGGAGAGGTGCCAGGGGTACATTTGGAACTGCAGGCATCAGAGGGAACGCACCCTGACGTGAATAAAGGGATACGTTCTGGGCTACGAAAGATGAAGAGCCCGGACCTCGAGATGAAGGATGACCCTGGTCTTGTTGAGGTTGGGGTATGGGTTGTGTCTGGTTCTGCAAAGGAGGAAGTAATGGGAGGTTATTGCTCAATGCAGAAGGCAAATTCTGTGCGGATGTAGGCAGAGGGGGCAGGGTTTGTGTTAAGGGAGGCTGACGGGAGGTGTCCTGTGGACACGGGAAGAGTGGGGGTTGATTCTGACATGACAGAGACAGAGGCGTCAGGTCCTTCAACGAAGAACGTTGGGCAAGTGAATGTTGCTGAAAACGCAGAACAGACAGTTTCCGCGATGATGAACGGGGAAACGGCGGCAGGCTCAGAGAACTCCCAACAGGCGGATCGTGAGGCAAGGGAGGCAGTGTCGGTGGGGGTTGGACGGGAGGTCTGTCGGGCTGGCGAAGGTAGGGGGGAGGCAGAAGTGGGAGCTCTGGAGTGGTAGGTCCTGTGGTGAGGGAGGTGGGGGTGGAGGGGATGGCGGGGGAGGCCACGGCTTCCTGAGTGACAGATAATAGAATGGCGGCAGACGTGGAGTCTCTCTGGCTAGGGGAGGGAGAAGGGGAAGTACCGTGTGAGCAGACTGGGACACTCCCACTCTCTCACCATCCCTTGGTAGACCACCGACATGCTGGTCCCCAGCCTGCTCCTGCTGCCTACTGCAGGACTGTGGACCCCGGTTTCCTCCTCCACTGCTGAACACTCGTGGATGGGAGACAGTACTGGCCCCAGCATAGAAATACCTGATGCTGGAACTCAGTGACGATTGCACCTGTTGTGTTTCTTCACCCGGAACGTTGGAGTTTCGTTCTTGCCGCCCGTGATGGGTTCGTGACTTCCAGTCGGTCGCCTCTGCCGATGGAAACAAAGTTGTGGGGGGAGGGGGCGGGGAAGAGGCGAGAAAAGAGATCTGATCTCCTCCTCCCCACTTCTTCGCCGGAACGGGCCACCTTCATTGTCGTCACTGACGGGTGACTGTGCCTCAGCTTGAGTCTGCGTCGCTGCTTCTCTGGTCTCCACTCGCCGTGCACGTCTGGCCTGGATCTGAACCACGGCTTGCCCTTGTATTTGGAGCCGGGCCTCTGTCGGAGGAGGTGGCACTTCCGGTTCCGGTAGGTCAGGATGTCGTGCTTGAACCTGCCTTGGATCTGGACCCTGTGCCTGTGGTGATTCTGACTCCCTGCCTGTGGTCCAGCCTGTGTGGGAGCCTGGCCCATGCCCTGTCCCTGTGTGTTGTTGACCTGAGACACGGCAGATATCGCTTCTTGTTGGTCGGTGCTATCAGGGCTGAAAGGAAACCTGAAACATCCGGGCTGTGTCTTTGATCTTTTGGTAGCGTCAGCCTGCAACCAATATGATAGCACAGATTGGATTCGCTCCGTGTAGACATAGGGGACATCATGAACTAGAATAGGAAATCGGAGAAATCACCTACGAATGACGCCAAATCACATTAAAGTATCGATATTTAACAGGAACTGGATCTGCTAAAAAAGGGTGTCTGTGCATGAATCACACTGTATTTAGGCAAATATCCTTTATTTTACTTCAACGTAATGAATAACCTTTTGTCATAGTTAAACGGGTGTACTCTAACATTCAGTGCACAGACGAAATTACTCACCGTCCTATCCCCGACGACCTTACATTTAGGCTTAGGAAGCAGAATGTTGATTTGTCAACAAATTTTGCACATAAGATAAGTCATGCTTTTTTTTTTAATGCAAATTGACTCTATTGTTGTGAAATACGCAAGATAAAGTGGATGTGGTCCACCCATCCCACCCTTTCCCCCATCTCTAAAATAGAAATGTGCCGTGTTCATGCTGTTTGCAAGTGTCCTGGTTGTCGCAGTTGATAACTGTGATCAAAGTTCACAGGACTGCATGAACAAAGCGATAAAATTATGAACGCTTGTAATGTAACTTGTGTTTTTTTAATCCACCGTAAAGAAAAGAACATCATGATACATCTGGTTATTTATCTCGGAACCTACACAGGTATAAAGAGTTGCAAAATGAACAGATCGTGTCGCAAATATTTGGACACATACTTCTAAATATTCCACCTCAAACTACAGGTCGACACCAAAAGTACCATTTCAAATATTTCACAATGACTGCTTTCATTTGACAACTATGAAACAAAACACTCATAAATATATCATACAGTATCACTTATTTTCACACACTACAAAGGAGACAAGTGGATTTTCGACAACTGTGTCTTCTTCAGACTTAACAAACAATGGACACAGGAAATGCACAAAACAATACACACCAGACAGCATATTTGTTCCAGTCATAATGGGAATAAAAGATATTGTTTACTTAAACACACCCAGGTGATAATAGACAAGTAGGGTAACTTTTGCTCCCACAACAAAACAAACACACGCCCACAACTCCAAAAGAATGCAGCTTACAACACCGAATCGCCTGGCAGATATGACAGCACAGAGCACACAGAACAAACAAGTAAACATCCCTTGTTTGTTCTGTGTGCTCTGTACTTTCATATCTGTAGGCTGTTCCTTGTTTGTTCTGTGTGCTCTGTGCTGTCATATCTGCTAGGTAATTCGGTGTCATTAGCAACATTCCTTGGAATTCTGGGCATGTATCTATTTTGTCGTGTGAGGAAATGTTACCCTACCTGTTTAATATTTACGGTTTACTGTTCCCCGTCTCATTTCGTATTTACTTCATGCAGTCATATCGAGGTTGTATTTTTGTTTCTGTTTGTCCATGTACTTATCTGACTATATTCAAGATAGAAGAGCCTGAGCCAGTCTTGAATAAATGTTAATTTGGAATTGTTCATTTCTCCAGTTGTTTGTTACCGTGTAGATGTGTCCGGTACAGGGTAAATAGGCAAGCTTCGAACATCCTTTCCGTGGGATGTTTCCTTGTTTGTTCAGTGTGCTCTGTGCTGTCATATCTGCCAGGCGATTCACTGTCGTAAGCAACATTCCTTTGGAGTTCTGGGCCTGTCTTTGTTTTGTCGTGGGAGCAAAAGTTACCCTACCTGTTTATTATTTACGGTTTACTGTCCCCTGTCTCATTTCGTATTTACTTTCACACCCAGATGGTATCAGCAAATGACAATGAAACAAGTGCAAAAGACGTCCCGCAAGAATCGATTATCACGTGCACTGTCTTACCTCACATTCTCGGCACTGGCGTCCAGAGGGTGGGAGCTTCATGTCTTGGTCAGAGCTCGTTGACTGATACCCCTGGCGCTGCTGGACTTCGGGGGGTCTGAGGGAGACTTGTCCTGGTACCTGCACTGCCGATTCCCCGGGAACGCTGAGCCCCATCTGTGTGTCAGAACCTAAACGGAGACGTCTGACTGTGCTGTAACCCACAAAACCACGTTTCGTGTACCGCTGTGGTTGAGGACCCTGCGGCAATGGCATGTTGAAATGGGTGATGGGGACTGATGTCCTGTCCGTCGCTGGTGGTGAAGATCCGTTTCCTGCCTGCTGCAATATGTCTTGGAGTGTCCGGGGCGACTTGCTAGGAGATGAAAGCTTGTCTGGAGATGACGCTGTCGCTGCAGCATTCCATTCCACAGCGCCAAACAGTGACTCGGGATTATGTCTCTGCGTTTCCCGGGGGATCTTTTCGTGGTGGGCGTGGTGGGGGCGGCTCTTGCAGACTGTCGGTTTGATTCGCTTTAGATTTCGTTGGTGATCCGTCCTTCGTGGGCGACCTATATCATTTGTCCTCCCGATGTTTTGTGCTGGACTCTTCCAGTGGGTTCTCTGGCAAACATCCTTCATCGTCTTCAGTGAGACTGTCCTTCTCTGATTGCTCGGATTTTTCTTCAGACTTTGATTCTGGAGGTTGATTTTCTTTGCTGCCGTCTTCAGAGTGGCCATGCTCCTGATACCTGAAGGCATACAGACACATGCAAACATACGCAGTAGGATTTTCTTTCATTTCCTTTCTCTATCCCCTTTTTACCTGAGTTGCATTTTCTGATTGTGATTTTATATGAGATGAATATTGATTATTCACAGCTAGAAGAATAGCAGACGCTTGTCTTATACAAGTAGGATAAAACGTTCATTGTTGCTATATCTGAATTCATACTGTTTAGATTTACATGCATCGGCAGTCATGAAGATGTAGTGCGACGGGCGTGTTTTCGCCCTCGGGAGCGGGACGCTCTTCATCTAAGTAATGAATTAGTAGTAGGGGGCTCAATAGGTAGTGACGGATCTAAACAGGCACCACCGAATATAATCGAAGTAACTCTACAGAGGTGCGGTGTCTCCTCTGGTGGATTGCCTTATTATGACTTGGTTCGGATTGCTCCCTACGGAGCGAAGTGTGTTGGGACTCAGACAGGACAAACCTGGGTGAGGCTGTGTCTTAGGGAGCCGGCGTGAGTAGCATGGGAGCAATGGCAGTAAGGGGGCACAAACAATGACACAAAAAAGGACGAAGTCAAGGTGTTATTGCTGCCTCTGTTATAACGTCGTAACGATTTGAGTCATTTTATTGTGTTTTACATTGCAATAAAGCTCTAACCGAAGCGAAGGTCAATACAGTAATAAAGGTACTCACTGGAGGAAGATTTCATCTCATACCCCCTTTCTCTTTCATCGTCGTCAGTCTGTTTTCGAGATTTAACAGTTTTAACTGGGACGCATTTTATCCCCATCTGAAAATCACAAGCAGATTTGGGGCCGTTCGTTTTATTACATCGCGTCCTGCATCAATTTGTGTGCCCGTCAAGCTTGTGGTGTCCAGTGATTTAGCTTGGGATTTTCTGCGAGTAATTTAATAATCCTTGTCGATTTAATCCCTAGTTAATGCCCTCACAAGCTGTCTCTTTTACATTTCCGCTTTCTGATCTTTAAACGTATTTTGGACTACCATCTCATTCAATATTATTAAACCTCCCCGGCCCATCACTGAGTGCTCTTGGCTGCTTTCCGGAGGCATTAATCATGTAAGCAGAGGGAATCTATTCCTTTTTTATGAGAGTTTTTGTGATTTGCTTACGTGGAAACGGTTCGCACTCGGCAGGTAACTGAGATCTCGTGGCAAGCCTGAAGAGCTTTCCACAAAGCGGAGTGACTGTTGCTGGCTGCTCTTGCTAACTTTCTTTTCGGAGGAACAATATACAACAAATATACTTTGCTGAGGAAGATTTCCTCTCGTAACCCCTTCTTCTTAATCGTAAGTCTGTCTTCTGCAGTTCAGCATTTCAGCTGGACGGATTTTCATGTTTGCTGCACTTCCTATATTGGGTACAAATGTTATTTATGCTCACACACACACACACACACACACACACACACACACACACACACGCTCGTACGCGCGCGCGCGTTTACATATATGCGATCTCTCTCTCTCTCTCTCTCTCTCTCTCTCTCTCTCTCTCTCTCTCTATATATATATATATATATATATATATATATGGTCGCATGGCTTACTCAAGTTTTAAGTAAAGGGATAATACAGGACGAAACGAATGAGCCAAATAGGTGACAATACAGAGGCAACACGTTTCGTCGTGTAGGTCTTCCACGGGCCAGATATACAAGAGTGATTAAAACAAGGAGCTAAGAGAGCAAGACCTAACTGTTCACGGTGCTACTCTTTCAGTGCAGGTTTGTACGATTGGCAAGCTGAAGGTGCAGAATGGAAATGTTTCTTCTATTTAAATCTACTTTAGAATTATCATCAATCTGGTCTTTTGGCTGGGAGATAATTGCATTTTCTATCCTCACTGAATTCCTGTTCGAAATCATGAACCCATACCCTGGTTTGCTTTGAAAAATGCTATGTACGGTAGCCATAAGAGAACAATGGGTCAATATTCTGTATCTCAGTATCCGATTTGTGAGATTAGATTTCTGGAGATTTCCTGCTTCCTATTTTCACTGTTTTCCAAAATAGTAAGTAAGCATGTATCAAAAAATAAACTTTTACAAAATTTAATAGAAGAAATATATCATCACCTTGAGATTTTTTTTTTCCTTGTGTACTGAGTTTTCACCTCGAAACAAACCTAATGAATATTTAAAAAGAGAGAGAGAGAGAGAGAGAGAGAGAGAGAGAGAGAGAGAGAGAGAGAGAGAGAGAGAGAGAGAAAATGATATAGTCACGGAAGGAGCAGGGCTATTCACAGATTTAACATGACAGTTTTAAGAGGATAAAATTGTCATTGAACGAGCAAGGTTATTCACAGATTCTAATTTTTAATTCCATTTTTTTAAGTTTAGTCATGTACAAATCTCAGCAAACGGAGGGAGAGAAAGATGTTGTGGAAAAATCATGAAAACAAGCTACTTTCCGTCAAACAATATTAAAACTGATTGCTTAAAAAAAAATCCTAATATGTAGAGCATTCTCAGTATCCGCTGCAGCCAAATGTTCTAAATGTGTCAGGGGAAAAGCCTTTGTACAGGACGGTGGTACAGGACAGCTTTACTGGACACACACGGTAAAGAAATCGTTTCGAAAATGAATGCTAGCAATAAAGAATTCCACTTGCAGTTTCTTTTGATGGCCGAAAGGAAATGTCTCATTGGGAAGGGTAACAGGAGAAAGTGAATGATGAAGGGCAGTCGGATAAGAGGTGGGGTGGAGAGGTATGGGGGAGGGGTGTGTGTGTGGGGGGGGGGGGGGGGGGGGGGGGGGGGGGGGTGGGGGGTGAATATGGGTGTGGATTAGAGAGAGATAGAGAGAGGGGCAGAAAAAAAAAAAACAAAGGGAATCTTTCCAAACAGAAATTCTGCCAGGATAGGGATCTACTTTATAAGACTTCAAACAGTATCTCCTCCCCCCCCCCTCCCTTTCGTTCCCCCCATCATCCACCGTATCTCCCACTACATCCGTTACGAACAACGTCGACTTACTTTTCCTCTTTTGTTCTTCGTCCTCTTGGTCATCTTGACACCGCTGTTCGTCGTCTTGACCCCGAGGATGTGTGGCGGACATGGTGGTGGTGGCGATAGTTCGCAGTGTTTTGTGTGTGTGTGTGTGTGTGTGTGTGTGTGGCCTAGTTCGTTGTCCACTGTGAGCACCGGGGTAGTTTCAGACACCCCCCCCCCCCCTGCCCCCTCCTTTGTCCACAGCAGACAGGGTTCTTGCTCACTGCACCTCGCAGTCAAGGTCGTTTGTATCGGAGTCGGTCATGTTCAGCCGCGACAAGTGCTGGAGGAAAACGTTACAACGTCACATTGTAACGAGAAACGCTAAGAGTGAGCGAATAATCTTAACGATTGTAATGACGACTGATATTCAACTGTTTAAAGCAACGACAACAGCAAAGTGTTTTCGAATGAAATTGAAAAAGGAGCAGGAAGGAGGCGGGTGGGTATGATAGGAGCGGAAAAGGGAGAGGGGAGGAGGCGTTGGGTTTGCCAGAGATGCTAAGGCCATGGTACTTATCAAGAAAACGCACATGTGCACAAGAGACACATGACCCAAGTCACCTCTCCCTCACCACTACCCTTCGTCCATTTTTCTTATTTCTATTTCCCCTGCCCCAAGCGCACGCACGCACGCGCGCGCGCACACACACACACACACACACACACACACACACACACACACACACATACACGCATGCACCCAGGCTTGCACACATGCACGCACTCACGCATGCACGCACACACACACACCAACGCACGCACGCTAGCATGCACACCCGCACGTAAGCAAGCACGCACGCACGCACTCATGCACGCACGCACACACACACACACACACACACACACACACACACACACACACACACACACACACACACACACACACTGACTGACTGACTGAAACCATTTACTGTCAGATTAAACACACACACACACACACACACACACACACACACACACACACACACACACACACACACGTGCGCGCGTGCACTTTGGGAGGTACAGTCCTCCGCCAATGCCGTGTACACACAGGATCTGTCCTGTGATCCGTCTTGACAATGTGGATCCGTACTGCAATGAATGGCTTCGTTCATGTACAGGCCACTATACAGACCTTTAAACAAGTTTTGTTGCAACAGGTTCGTCAGGTCTTGCGCTATCGTGCTGACATGAGTTAGTCCAGTTTCATCAAGGAGGTGTCACTGTGCGCGGATTGCTCTATGTACGCTATACCACATCCGCTAAGTTTCGAGACCACACTGGGCATGACTCAAAGCTGACCCAAAGCTGATGAATAAATAATCAATGACTACGATGAGAGAATTTAAGAAGAGGGTCACATGGCTACGACTTCACAGATGTCTGACCTACGCACTAACCCGACGCGCTGGTCAGACTTTGGGTACCCACCTAACATTGGCTGCGCGATTATTATCATAGTATGTGTGTGTGTTGAGTGTACACGTGTGTATGTGCGAGCGCGCGCGCGCGCGCGCGAGCGCGTGTGTATGTGTGTGTGTGTGTGTGTGTGTGTGTGTGTGTGTGTGTGTGTGTGTGTGTGTGTGTGTGTGTGTGTGTGTGTGTGTGTGTGTGTGTGTGTGTGTGTGTGTGTTGTGTGATCGCGCGCTCGCGCGCGCGCGCGCGCGCGCGCGCGTGTGTGTGTGTGTGTGTGTGTAAAAAAACGGGTCCATGTGTGTGTGTGTGTGTGTGTGTGTGTGTGTGTGTGTGTGTAAGAACGGGTCCATGTGTGTGTGTGTGTGTGTGTGTGTGTGTGTGTGTGTGTGTGTGTGTGTGTGTGTGTGTGTGTGTGTGTTTGCCAATGTATGGGGTTCGTGAGTGCATGTACCTATATGGTGTGTGTGTGTGTGTGTGTGTGTGTGTGTGTGTGTGTGTGTGTGTGTGTGTGTGTGTGTGTATACATGAGCGTATGCTGACACACAAACAAGTGACCACCATCAGGTTAAATCATAACCTAATTGGTGGGAGGACGTGATAAAGAGATAGCCTGTAGACTTACTGTTTTGTACTTGCTGTCCAACCGTCCTCGTCATCTGAAAGGAATAAAACCATACTGGCCACACGCGACAGTTAGGATTTTGCACTAAAACACTATATAATCCTTGTAAGCGTTTTTGAAGCCTACCATAATTTTGAGCCAACATTCAATATTAAACTGATCATTGATCAAAAGAACAACTCCCCACCAATTATATCCTTTGTTTTGAGCGATTTTCACGGATGAAGTCAGAAACAGTTTTCAAAATACACGACCTCCCCCTTAGTTGACATACATTTCAGGCCTTTGCACTCACCCGAGACCCTGTCTTAGCCCCAGCTCGAAGTGCCCAAATGATCCCATTCCTTTGAACTTAATCTGTCTGTTTGGAATCACCTGGTTTGTTCCTTGATGGCCATATCAAAGAAAATGAGGAGAATCTACCTTCAGTACAATGAAAAATTCTCAAAACAATCTCAATGCGCCAATCTATGAATACTGGACTCCTTAAGCAAGGCCTTAGCACATTTCCTCTTGGTATGCAGCCTGTATACTGTACACACTGCTCTCTCTCTCTCTCTCTCTCTCTCTCTCTCTCTCTCTCTCTCTCTCTCTCTGTGTGTGTACACAGCCACACTGGCTTCTTTCAAACGCAGCCTAAGCACCGGCAGTCGAGAGAGAGTTGCTGATATCAAGTCCCACTTCAGCAACCCACCAGATGAGGTACTGCCCCTCTGCTTGGTCACATGGATGGTATTTCAAAGGGCTTTTATTTTTCTTTCTTTTTTTTTTCTGAGTTAACCTGCGTTTTGTGCCACCCGGCAAGCCTCGTTGACAAGAAGCGCCTTACTATGGAGAGCGAGTGTGAGCAAACATCTGTGTTCAGAGACGCCATCACCTAATCTAGTTTCCATGAACTAGCCGACATCAGAGATTCTTCGTTTTAAACTTGCCATGGATTAGGTAGTGGAGAGGACATTAAAAGTTCGAAGGGCCACAGAATAGTGTGTGTGTGTGTGTGTGTGTGTGTGTGTGTGTGTGTGTGTGTGTGTGTGTGTGTGTGTAGAAGGGGGGGGGGGTTAATGATAATGAATAAGGATTATTATTAATTATTATTATTAAGTGTACCTACTTAGCGCCTGTCCTCAGTTTGAGACCGAACTCTAAGTGCTTTACATTCCACACAATTAAGGCTACCTATCTGGGTAGAGCCGACTATAGAGCTCCTTGCTGACGCTACATTTAGCCGTTT
This sequence comes from Conus betulinus, assembly GCA_016801955.1. Classification (NCBI taxonomy): domain Eukaryota; kingdom Metazoa; phylum Mollusca; class Gastropoda; order Neogastropoda; family Conidae; genus Conus; species Conus betulinus. The sequence goes on from JADBJO010000863.1 coordinate 318,691, forward strand.
TCCAGCGTCATTCAGTCTATCAGTCAATCACTTTTTATCCATAGTTTCTTTCTTTTTGAAGCATGCTAAGTGCATACATGTCATAAATTCAAAAACATTTCCATTCTCTGGGTGCATGCCACGTGCGTACGTATTATCCCACCACACACACACACACACACACACACACACACACACACACACACACACACACACACACACGCAAGCGCACGCACACATGCAACACACACACACACACACACACACACACACACACACACACACACACACACACACACACACACACACACACACACACACACAATGAATGTACACCGTAGATGCCAGGGCGGCTATGAAATTATAGATATTGGTAGCGATTTACACAGTTGTTCTCGGTGAAGTTTAAAACACACACACACACACACACACACACACACACACACACACACACACACACACACACACACACACACACACACACAGAGTAGATCGCATAATGGTGGACGGTAGTGCATTCCCGACTGTCGGGCCTCAATAGAAAAGGAAACGTCAGCCAGCGTACTGTGTTCTGAGAGATGGACCATAGAAAACACCACCCACAAGAAACAACAGAAATGACTTATTGCCAGGTGTCGTTCAATGGATACGACACGCTCACTCACAAGAACCAAAAGACAGAGGAGGAGAATAAGCAGAGACATTACTACAGCTTCTGTTTTGCACTTTTGTTTTATTTTTGTGCTTTCTTTTGATAGTACATTTTCAACACACGTCTGTTAGAACAGGAAACCCAAGCTGTCTGCCATCAATCATTGCACGGCATTTTCGTACCCTTGTGACACACGTCGTTGTCTCGTTCAATAAAATGAAATATAGTTTAAAAGAAGTTTGTCCGCCATCTTGAAACAACATAAAATACTTTGTGTCCTTTTCAACAATTTTGTCCGCTAGCAAACAATTCGTCACTAGTGAAGTATCGAACAATTTTGTCACAGTATAGTTTTGAACAATTCTGTCATCATAAAGCAATAATGAACAATTCTGTCATAAAGCAATAATGAACAATTTCTGTTACGAATTTGGTATAGAGCAATTGCATTGCACATAATTATGAGTAACTTAAATTCTTCGGGTACACCCAAACGGAAGTAACCAAGACACAGCGTGCTGACAACGGCTAACAGCCTCAATCATACGTGAAAAAAACAAAAAATAAAAGAAAAGAAAAGAAAGAAAAGAAAATACAGTTTGTGTCCATAAAAGGTGGTTTTATAAATCCACAGCTAACAAAACTACAGTTGGTGTCCATGACAGCTAAAGATTTATAACTCCGCAGCCAACAAATCAAGCTTGGTGTCCACAAACGTTAGAAGTCCATATTTCCACAGCAGACAAACTAAAGTTGGAGTCTGTAAAGTTAGGGATCTATAAATGCATAGTAAACAAACTAAAGCTGGAGCCCATATAGGTTAGAGATCTATAAGGCCACAGCCAACAGCTGCCGGCCTGGAGTGATGGAATCCCTAGTTCAGCAACCCTCAGCGGTCAGATATTTGGCACTCTCCGTGGTCACTGCGTTCTCTGTATGTCAGAGGCGGCGGGCAGGTGAGTCAGGAGGTGCCAGACTTGTGAAAAAGGTTCAGGTTTGTCCAGTGCCCGGGGCTGTGAACACAGGTAGGGATAACGGGACAAACCTGCTGTCTGTATCATTCTGGTATAACTAGTATTCAACAATAGGTTCCTTCTTTCGTGACCAGGATTCTTTCGTTGTTGTTAGATAATACTTTTACTATCTTAATGCGTGAACAAAATAGCATGCTTGTGCTAGACAACTTGAACAAGCTTGCAAAATTGTTCAATCAAATAATCCATATAGCAGAAAAAAAAACGGACGAAAGCCTGTGCCATCTTTGCCGCACACACACACACAAAAAAATCTTTCGTTGAGTTTACTTAATTCTATGAGCATAGAAATTCATATATAAAACACAACCCTATTGCACTGGTCACTTTCAGGTAACTCTTTAAAAACACGTTATTAACAACGCCCCACCCCCACCCCCCAGGTAAAACCAACTGATGAGCGAACAGCGCTTTTGTAGCGCGCTTCGTTTGATTACACACAGTTTTCGTTTTCCCCCGGACGCACGATATTCGCAGCGCCTGTCATGATTTATCAGCTATACACAACTCATTGTCCACATTTAGACGAGCGATACCTTTTATGGAAACAAAAGCTCCAAGTCCTAGCACAGTGTCATTTACGCAAGGTACACAGGGTTCTACACACCTGCTGACACTTGTCCAGCAGAAGATTGAAGAGGTCGAGGAAGACGAGGAGAAGGATGTGGAGAAGGAGGAAAGGGGAAGGAGGGGGGGGGGGGGGTGATCGTGACGTCTTCCTCCTTGTACAGCACTATTTCTGCCACCATCCCACACGTCAGCAAGGTTTTCGAGACCGTCCGTTTTTTTTTTTTTTTTTTTTTTTTTTTCTTTTGTTTGTTTGTTTTCTGAACACACGGATCCAGAAGCGGCCCCGCCTACTGGCTAAGATCTGGGGGAGGAGAAGGTGGCTTGTTCTGGGGAGGAGATGTGGGGGGTTTGATCAGGGCAGTTGAGGAGGGGTCTTCTTCCTGGGGAAGGAGATGAGGGGGGCGCGTTCTGGGACGGAGGAGGAGGATGAAGGGGCACGTCTTGGTCGGGAGGTGGAGGGGATTCGCTGTGGGAGACAGGCGGAGGGGCAGTGTTCTGAGCGACGGTAGGTGGAGAGCACGCACTTTGGACAGGAAGTGGTGTAGAAGACGTGCTCTGGGCAGGAGGTGACACAGAAGGAGTTTGTTCAGCTTGGGGAGAGCCAGCGGTCGTGTTCTGAACTGTGAAAGGCAGGGATGAAGGCACGTAATGAGCAGGACGAGGGGGTAGAGAGGGCGGTGTGGATAGCACGCTCTGCGAAGGTCGAGGAGGAAGAGGGGGGCGGTGGCCGATTTATGGGAGGCAGAGGTGGCACGCGCTGACTGGGGGGAGGTGGAGGCCACCTGGTTGAGAGGTCCTGGGAACGATTCTGCTGCCTGGTCTGACAGGCTAGGGGAGGGAGAACAGCACGTGCCGGGCTGCATACCGAAGGCGTAGAACACCCACTGTCGTTCCCCCCTAAATGTGGACCACTGGAGAGCTGACCCCCAGCCTGTGTCTGCTGCCCACTGCTGGACCCTGTGGAGCCGTGGTCCTCCTCCACCTGTGAGCCTGAACTGGTGGGGACAGGTGGCAGTGCCGAACCGGCACTGGAAGAAGTGCTGGAACTCTGTAGCGGCGGCAGTTGTCCTGACCTTTCCCTCGAAGCTGACGGAGTTTTGGTCCTGTGAGGCTGAAGCCTGGACGTCATCTGCGTGAAGACCCCCGACATCCATGTCGGTCATCGTGTACCAGGGTATCAGCACCCTCCGGCCTGTGATCTGCTCGTGGACATACAGTCGGTTGTCGCTCCCGACAGAAGCAAGATTGTGACGGCGGAGGTAGTTGACAAGGAGGTGGAGTCGTCGATCGCTCTCCACCCTTCCGTGGACTGACTTCGTGTTGCCTCTCTGTGCTCATCTTCAGGGGATGTCCGTCTCCAAGGCAGCGCCGCCGCCTGTATGGCTTGCTCCTGAACTGCAGGTCTGGTCTGGATCTGGGTCAGGGCTCGTCCTTGTATTTCAAGCTGGCCTCTCTGAGAGTGGTGGTGTCACGTCTTGTCGTTGTGGCTTACGTGACTGTTTTTGGCCTCGTACCTGTCCCTCACCTTGTGCTTGTGGCTGAACCTCATCCTGTGCCTGTGGCTGAGTCTCAACCTGTGCGGCAGCCTGACCCTGACCCTGCAGTTCAGCCTGAACCTGTGCCTCTGAGGGAGCCCGAGCCACAGCCCGTCCCTGTACAGCAAGCTGAGAGACAATGGCAGGTTTGGAATGGCGACGGACACACCCTCGCGATCAGACTGACTGACGGCATCAGAGACAGGGCGCACTTTGGGTGGATTCTCCCTGTCACCACACATCGAGAACAGCGGGCGGAGGTTGAGTATCTCGTACGCCTGAGTTGCTTGTCCACTATCGTCCTCTGGGGATGCCTGCCGCTGAGGCAGTGGCGAGGTCTGGAGAGCCTGTTCCTGCCCTGCATGTCTGCTCTGTATCTGGGCCACAGCTCGTGCCTGTGCTTCAAGCTGGGCTTCAGAGGGTGGCGGTGGTGGCGCATCCTGCCCAGGTGGCCCAGGCTGCTGCACTGGACCCCGGTCTTGAGGCTGACCTTTACCCTGTGTCTGTGTGGGAGCACGACCCACGGCCTGTCCCTGTACAATAAGCTGAGGCACAATAGCGGATCTGGATCGGCGTTGATAAGACCCTCCACCACGACCGGACCGCTTGTCAGTGCCAGAGGCTGGACGAGGTTTGGGTGGATTCTCCTTCTCATCGTAGTCCAAGATCAGCCGGAGAAAGTTGAGCTTCCCGTACTCCTCTGGCGGCGTGAATCTGCAGTCAGCGACAGAACATGTCAGAGATGCATGGGGCATGGCACCAAACACACAGTAGAGATCACGTTGAAAGAGATGCTGAATGATCAGAACACGAAGATGCAATGAATGTACAGCCTGAGATATTTTCACACACACACACACACACACACACACACACACACACACACACACACACACACACATATATATATATATATATATATATATATATATATATATATATATATATATACACACACACACACACACACACACACAAACACATATTTGTCTTCCTCCTCCCCCCCCCCCCCCCCCCCCTACCACACACACACACACACACACACACACACACACACACACACACACACACACACACACACACACACACCTCGTCCCATTCGTTTTGAAGTTAGATATTCGCCAAGACATTAAAGTAATGACGGAAGAATTGTTAGCCTACACTTGTTTTCCCCCACCGCTAAATTGTTCAGCATGATGAATATAGATATACGTAGATATATAATTGTGATGAAGCATTTTGAAAAATAATCAAAAACAAACTAGACCAGAACCAGTTATGCAATTCATTAAAATGAATACATTTCAATGCTCGTACCTGATGCCTTCATTTCCGAACGCATCGATAATCACTATCTTCACAATGTGATTTTCATGGGAACTTCCATGCCGTCGTCCTGACTCATTTTCTGGTATAAACATCGAAAACGAATCAACCGGAAAATCAATACATCTGGTAAACGAATAATGTCTGCCACCGTTCTTCCCCTCAACATTGAAAGTATTGTATACTTAAGATATCTAGGTTATTTCGCTCTAACGTAATTTGCAATGCACGTGCAGCACTATCGTGCAGACCTAACATTATAATGTACAAAGTCAGTCTGTAGGAGAAAAGTGTAGATAACTTCCGGACGCAGTCAAAGACCAGTATTAAGTAGGCTATTGCAGATATGGTTCTTGGCGAATGATATCTGTTGTTAACATGTCAAACAGAATAAAGAAGAAATATGATCTGGTAAAATATTTTTGAATCGAATGTGATTACGGCCCCGCAAAGCGTATCATCCTGCAATGAATTAGAAATAGGGAATAAATTAGTTTTCTGCCCAAATATGTAGCCTTTGTGCTTCTACGCGGTGGGAACCAATACTTAATTTAAAACTAAGCGATCACAGAATCTCTCGTTGAAGAAGGGACGAAAAGGATGAACGGACAGAGAAGGGGTAAGAAAGAGGAGAACAGGAGTGGGGGTGCCGTTCAGTAGGCCTATTCAGCTTACCCGCTGGCCTCCTCACTGACTTCAGGAGACGGAGAGTGCCAGTCTTCTGCAGAACTTGCAGATCGGTGCCTCTGGCGCTGCGAGCCTTCGGGGCGTCTGAAAGGACCTTGACCCAGCGACAGCACCTCCGATTCCCCCAGGCTTTGCCACCTCTGTCTGCCAGAACCAGCACGGCGACCTCGAGCTCTTCTGGGACTGCCACGGCCACGTCCAGGACTGCCGGGTTCGTGCGATGGCTGTGGTTTGGGAGGTTCCGTAGGGACTGGCATTTCGAAAAGGGTCATCCGGACTGATGCCTTCTCCGCTGTGGACGCCTTACCGGCTCCTGCCCTTTCCGGACCGCAGTCTCTACTGTTCGCCGGCTGGTTTGTGGATGTGGGCTGTAATACCCGGGGTGATCTGTTGGGCGACGGTTTGTGTTGGGACGAAGGACTTTCACTTCCGACTGCGCCGGTAGGCGACCACTGAGACGGGTCTCTGGGTTTTCTATGAGATCTTTTCGGCGTGGTGGGAGGTTCTTGAGGACTGTCTGGTGGGGTCTCGTTGGATTCCTTTGGCGAGTCCTCCTCCCTGGAGGATCCATGTCGTGGTCGTCTTGGTGATCTCCTACTGAGGTCCTTCCGGGCTGTGTCTAATGATTTCTCTGAGCTTTCTTTCGGTGACGTGTCTGTGCTAGCTGATGACCCAGACCTTCTGCTGGATTTTGACTTAGGGGGTTGGTTTTCTTTGGTACCTACTTTGGGGCGTGCGCCCTGTTCCAGATACCTGAAGACAGATACAAGGGAATGCAGCAAACACCATAAGTCTTGGAATACACGTTCATTTCATCGTTCATACTGTGAAAGATTACCTCAAATAAAGTATGCTTAGCGTGACGAAATTGTGCCGCGTGATGTTTGATACACGTGTGGTTTGCATCAAAAGGTTACACCGTATTATCTTTGACACTTATGTATGACGAGATAGCGTAAAATTCGTTGTTCAGACAAATGCACTGTAATTATGTTTTAAAAGCGTTTGGTTCATGAACCTACTATTAGTGTGTTTATCACTTTTTTTCCAAGTTGAAAACAAAAACGAAGTGACTTAAAGGAATGCACACACACACACACACACACACACACACACACACACACACACACACACACACACACAACAGCATGACACTGAGTCGCGTACATATATGGACCCTGCTGAATCAAGCATTCTGTTTTTTTTTTTTTTTGTTTGTTTTTTTTTTTTGTTTTTTTTTGTTTTTTTTTTTTTTGTTTTGTTTTGTTTTTTTTTTTTTTTTTTATCTGTTTAAGTACAGTTTTCAGCACTCTAGTGTGTGAACTGTGTATACAGGCTGTAAACAATGTGTTAAGCATCGTCCATTCTTAACTAACAAACTGTTAACAAGTGGGGCCACTATGAAGAAAATTTAGTTGTTGGCCTGCGCTGTTTTTTCCCCCCACTATTAGATTGTTCGTCTTTGTATTTGTCTGACTTTATTCAAGTTTAAAAGGCTGTGCCAGTCTTGAATAAAAGTTACTCTGTGTTAGGTTTCCTTATGGGAGCAAAAACTACCCCACTTGTTTACTGTTTGTTGTTTGCTGTTTCCTGCCTCATTTCATTTCCAATTTCATTCTTAACTAAGTTTTGGATCCAGTACATCACACAATTCATGGCTATAAAGAGAGATGTAACGTAATTTCAGTGACTTGTTGGACTGATGTAATAATTGCTTACTCACGTCAGGTGTCAGTATGAAATCTAGATGCTTATAAAAGGTGTAGGCCTAACCAGCGCTTTTGCGGTTTCCCCCCAAAATAAAGCAAAAAGTTTTATTAAAAAAAAACGCAGTGTTGCGGAAGCATTGCGTAAACAGCTATGTACCAGAGTACGTATTTATTACAACCACACTGTTTACTTTTTTTGTTATTTCCTATATTCATCCACTTAACGGGGTAGATTTCTGACAGTATTCCTCAAAGTCCCTGATTAACACTGCTGGTGTCTGTATTCCCCGCGCCTGGTTTGACACCGGGATATGATATGAAAGTAAGCGCCGTGTCATGTAGTCTCAGACCAGAATGGAAGTCCATCGCATCATTTCGTCATCCTTGTCCTCAACATTCGAAACTTTTGGAGGGAACGCTGGCTTTGTGACTAACCAATCATTGTCAACATTAAGTGGTGTTCTGCATATACTGCGTATATTGTTCACAACATGCACCTCTGAACACCGGCGAAGCGACTTAGCAGCAGTGCAGTGTTTCCTTTGGTGGGTCGCCTCCTAACGACTTGATATTGACTCTCCCCATCAATTAGCCGGTGCCGGGGCTGTGACGGGGCCTGCGAATGGAAAGCCGGAATGAACGGCGTTGGGGGTAATGCCATATGAGTGGCACAGGAGAGAAAAACAAAACAAAAAAAAAAAAAAAAACCCCACAGCCCCCCCCCCCCCCCCCCCTCCCCCTTTAAAAAAAGTGTGAAGGCTGGTAAACTGCTCTAGGAGGGGTGTGTTTTGGAGTGTGAGGTCCAGGTTTAGTAGTGAGAAGACACAACTTCACAGTTAAAGCCGGAACATACTTTTAAAACGTCCCGTCTTTGTCAAAATCACACAGTAATCAATCAAGATGTGATGCTGCATGGCTCCCTAGGAATATTTAACGCTGGTTGCAAAAAAAAAAAAAAAAAAAAAAAAAGTTTTTGCCAAGTTCTCATGGGAGCCAGGAACAGATAATATTGATCCATTTAGATCCTGCTAATTGCACCCTCCTCTCCTCCCAATTTTCTATAATTGTTGTAATTTCGTTTTCTAATATTAAAGATTATGCGAGTAGAATACATACATGCCCTATACACCCACCTCCCCACTTCCTTCAGCTTCTCTCCCCCCTTCCCCTAACTCAACTATCATCCATTACTCACCCTCCCGATACCCAGTGGGGCGATTACATCCTGCGAAAAAGTCCAATGGAGTCCATTGAAAAAGATGTCCTTTCTACCCCCCCCCCCCCCCCCCCCCCCCCCCCCCCCCCCCTGCTGCTGTAAAAAGGCGTCTTTCTATCAAATATTAGACCATTTGATCGCATACAATATCGAGAACGCTGTGACATGACAAAGGAATATACAATGCCATTACATTAAAAAAAATCAGTTAAGGAATTGTGACAGGAGAAAAAAAAAATTGTACAGAAAATAGTGTGTGTTTGGGGGGGGGGGGGGGGGGGGGGAGTGTCTGAAGGACCGGGGGGGGGGGGGGGGGGGGGGGGGGGTGCGTGTGAAGAGGAAATATTTCCCTTCCGTTCCAAACTATACATTTAAAAGTAGATGCAAAGTCAGTAAGTTTTCTCTAAATTGACATGATCTTTGAGACACAAACAAGCTATCTCATGCGGGCAAAGGGGTGAAAGAAAGGATACCATTCCCAAAAGAAAGCCTCTCGGGAATGGCTTGTGTTTGACGTTTCTTTCCTGTCACACCTCCGATTTCCTTACACTTCAAGCAAC
>JADBJO010000863.1:332958-340458 GCA_016801955.1 Conus betulinus
GTGCATGATGGGCTGGTTCTGTCGGAATATTTTACAGGTGATGTTTGCCACATTGCCAATAGCTTTTAGCCTGAATGGAGATGCAATATGTTTTGAAGTTATTGTGTGACTGTCAGCACTGAGTTAAAGAATTGCGCGACCCGTTTGTGGGCCCGCCTGAAACCGAATGCGTCGAAAGTCACGTTCATAAATCTATACAATACAAACACACGACGGTCAGATAATGATAAACATCTGATTTAGATAGATTTCATTCTCAGTCACTGTTCTTTTAGAACAATATAATAGACAGAGACAAATTTCACAGACTGCATTGAAACTGCCATATCCTCCATAAAGCTAAATTCTTTTTTGAATACAGGTGATTAAATTATGTTTAATGTAATGTCTTTGAACACATTTAGAACCCTTATTTTTTTCTCCCTTAAAATATCAAATGGAAAGCACATCTGCTGTAACCTCCACCGAAAGTTGTGGGTGCAAAATCACACACACACACACAACACACACACACACACACACACACACACACACACACACACACACACACACACACACACACATACACATTTTGTGTTGCCGTCTGTCTGCCTCTGTCCTGAGCACCAAACTTTTATGGGCTTATCGACGTCAAATGTTTCTGTATGCTTATCCATTGCTGTTATGCGCTCTCATACATCCCACTAGCACAAGAGAGCTGTAAACAAATCACGCCAATGTCACTTTCTCCTCCCCATCCTACACCCCACCCCACCCCCACCCACCCATACCAATCCCTCTCTCTCCTCTCCTCCTCTCTCTCTCTCTCTCTCTCTCTCTTGTTCTGTCTCCTCTCGTTTCTTCTCTGCTCCCCTCATAGCCTGCTCATTCTCTTTCTCCTTTTCCCCCTCTGAGTCTCTGTCATGCTCTCTCGATCTCCCTCGGTACTTCCTCTCCTTCTCTCGTTCCTCCCTTCTGTCCCCACCTCCCCTCCTTCTCCCCTGATCTCTCAGCCTCATCCAAGCATTCACGGCCCAATGCCACAAACCACCGGAAGTTTACACTCCCTCTCTCCTCTCTCCCCCCACCTCTCCCTCTCCTCTTCCCCCCCACTCGTCTCTCATCTCTCAATCTCCTCTCTCCCCTCGTCTCTCCTCTCAGATAACTCGATACCATACTCTTCTCATCTAGCTGAGGCTCTCTCTCTCTCATCCTGTCTCATAGACTCCCCCCTCCCGATCTTCAGATGTGAAGAGTTGGGAGAGAGGGCGATGTGGGAAGGTGTCTCCGAGAAGACACTCTACTGGATCCTCTGGATAGATAAACACCGGACTTCCTATCACCATATTGTACAGATAGTGAAACGTTCTTTCACCCTCCTCTCTCCCACTCTCACTCCCCACGTCCCCCCCTCTCTCCCACTCTCTCCCTCTCCGAGTCTGAGTGAGAACTATAGGTAATACTGGTAGATAGAATCAGAGCATGCTGGATGCTAGGCTTTTATAGTCATCTTTGTCGTTTTTTGCTGCTCTGACATTTCACTAGCACTCCTCCCCCCCCCCCCCCCCCCCCCCCCCCCGCCCCCTCCTCCCCCCTGATGTTGGGGTCAGGGTCAGCAAGCAGTCAACGCCCCACCAGGGGGCCCCCAACCACCGGAAGTTTACAGTGCACGGCTAGTTGCATCATCCCATATACAGACAGCACAGACAGTGTCACAGATTGGCTGCACACGACAGACAGACAGACAGATAGATAGATAGATAGATAGAGGAGAGAGAGATAGATAGATAGATAGATAGATTAAAGTTTGATTGAAAATGGAAAAAAAAAAAAAGATAGATATGATAGATAGACAGACAGATAGATAGACAGATCGAGAGAGAAGAGAGAGAGAGAGAGAGAGAGAGAGAGAGAGAGAGAGAGAGAGATATTGATGGATGGATGGATAGATGGATGTTGATGCGAAGTGGGTGAGAGAGAGAGGGAGAGGGGAGAGAGAGAGAGAGAGAGAGAGAGAGAGAGGAGAGAGAGAGGAGAGAGAGAGACAGACAGACAGACAGGCAGCCCAGACATACTGGCAGAGGAGAGAGGAGAGAGAGAGAGAGAGAGAGAGAGAGAGGAGAGAGAGAGAGAGAGAGAGAGGAGAGAGAGAGGACAGAGACAAGAGAGCTGTTAAACGAGAGAGCAAAGGAATAACACAATGGGGGTTGTTTATATCGAGCCCCTCATACCCGACGCTCCAGAAATAAAATGAGTTTGCAAACACACCACAGCAGACAGGAAACAAACAGCAGAAGAGAGACAATCACGAGAGTGATGGAGAGAGGAGGAGGAGAGAGGAGAGGAGAGAGACAGAACTCAAAGGAATAACCAATCACATTCCCTCATACCCGACGCTCCCAGATGTATATGGATGGTAACAAACAAACAAACAATCACTGAGGACATCGAACTCATCCACTCACACCTCCCCCGTGTATATGGATGGTACAATCACGCGCACCTGCGTGCGCGCGCGCGCGCGCGCGCGCGCGCGCGCGCGCGAGAGAGAGAGAGAGAGAGAGAGAGAGAGAGAGAGAGAGAGAGAGAGAGATATCTGTATATTTTGCACATAATGTATTATGCCAGCACATTTAAATGCAGACTTTAACACACTAGAAGTCAGAAAAGACAAATCTCGTCTCCTGACAGAATTACTCTTAGTTTTGTCCCCCATGTAGGTCATACACAGAAGCATCCGCTTTTGATATACATCTGCATAGAAATTGTTCCACCCTTGACGAACAACACACAGGGAAAGGGTACAACAACGTAAATCGCAGGTCCCATGTACCAATCGCCTTAAGAGAAATCGTCGAATCGCGCAGCCCTGACATATAGTCTTAAAGTTTATCAATGGATGACACGGAGATCTAATACAACAATTAGAAAACCTTGTTTCTTATTCAGCTTTTTTCGTTTAAAATTAAAAAAAATTCTCTGCATCTTCAATAGGAAACATAATAAATGTTGTCCGAAACGGTTTAACGTCTGACAGGAAATATGTGTAACATGTTTAATCATGTTCTACCATTCTTTCTCCCCCCGAGGACACCATGAAGAGAGACGTGCTGTGATTGGTGCACAGCCTGCACGGTATGGCCCTGCCCTGCCCATGTAACGCGAGGCTCCATGAAAACCAAAAGGGTGTTTGCCGCAAGCTCTCTGTCCCAATCAGATAAAAATTTATAAAATGTGAACGATTCACGTCGCTGCATATGTGTTTATGAAGATTTTGTTATTGAATAGGGAATAACATAACAAAGACGACTTTTTATGAAAAACATTTGTTTCAAAGTAGCTTATTTTCGTTAAGTCTACTTCACATTTAATATGAGCAAGATAAACGTAGGTTTAAAGGGCATGAGGTCACAAAAGGAAGTTCTCTGGTTGGCAGGGAGAATTGTCGGTATCGGTATTCCTCATCGCAGAGATGCAGGTCTCAATTGTCTGCAGAGGATTGTGGGACTCACTTGTGAATCGGTTGACAGGAGCTTGGCAGTCAGTCTATTACCTCCCGTCTTCGTACATCAGAGAGAAGGGAGATAATCATGGCTGTCCCTCACCTGTCTACAGCTGTGGTGCTGTTAGTTCTCCACTTCGTTCTCTACCGCAGTGTGTTGGTTTTGGCGGGAGTGGTAGGCAAGTTTGGCTGAGTGATTCTGTCTCTATCTGTGTGTCTGTCTCTCTCTCTCTCTCTCTCTCTCTCTCTCTCTCTCTCTCTCTCTCTCTCTCGTGCACGCGCGCGCGCGTGCGTGGATGGAGATAGTTGTTTAAGTGAAACCTCTGGAAACATAGACACTCTTGTGAATACTGCAACAATTCAACGTTGGAATGTGAGTGATCTATCATCGAAAATGAATAACGCAGATTTTATTGACTTTGTTAAATACATTGATTTTGTATCTTTAATGCAAACGTTTGTAGAAAATGTTGACGCTAGCTTTTCTTTTTTTTTTTTTTTCTTTTTTTTTAAATCATAAAACGTTTATCAACCAGTGGTAAAATTGGCAACGTTCACCACCCTCTCGTTTGATTGTGACAAGTATTGTTTATCATTATATAGGAAAAAAAAGTTTTGACTTATTGAAAATATTCTGCTTTTTTGTACTCCCAGTTCTTTTAGAACAGGGAGTACTTTAGAACGGGAACGAAGAAATGTTGTCTGTATGTCTGTCCGTCCGTCCGTCCGTGGTCAAAATGTGTTGCACTCACTCCAGACAAAACTACGGGCCGATCATTCTGAAAATTTGTAGGTATGTTTATTATGGGTGAAGGATGATGCCCAATGTTTTAATTTACCCCGTCATAGCCGTTACTAACGGCTGTAACAGCCTGTAACGGGTTTTTCTTCTTTATGGAATATCTCCGAAAGTACCTGGCCGATCTTTCTGAAAATTAGCAGGTATGTTCAGTGTGGGTCATGAATAATGCCCGATGTTTTAGTTTACCGTTATACTGCTACTAACGGCTATAGCGGCCTGTGGTTTGTTTTTTTTTTTTTTTTTATTGAATATCTCCGAAAGTACTCGGCCGATCTTTGTGAATATTAGCAGGTATGTTCATTATGGGTCACGGATGATGCCCGATGTTTTAAGTTTACCATTATATCCGTTACTAACGACAATAACGGCCTGTAACGGTATTCCTTCTTTATGGAATGTATCCGAAAGTACATGGCTGATCTCTGTGGAAAATAGCAGGTATGTTCATAATGGGTTACGAATAATGCCTGATATTTTAGTTTTCCGTTATATCCGTTACTAACGTCTATAACGGCCTGTAACGGTTTTCCTTCTTTAAGGAATATCTCTGAAAGTACTTGGCCGATCTTTGTGAAAATTAGCAGGTATGTTCATTATGGGGCACGGATGATGCCCGATGTTTTAGTTTACCCGTTATATCCGTTGCTAACAGCTGTAACGGCCTGTAACGGTTTTTCTTTTTTTTTTATGGAATATCTCCGAAGTACTTGGCCGACCTTTCTGAAAATTTGTAGGTATGTTCATTATGGGGTCATGAATAATGCCCGATGTTTTAGTTTACAGTTATATCCGTTACTAACTGCTGTAACGGCCTGTAACGGTTTTTCTCCTTTATGGAATATCTCCGAAAGTACTTGGCTGATCTTTGTGAACATTAGCAGATATGCTCATTATGGGTCACGAATGATGCCCGATGTTTTAGTTTACCCCGTCATAGCCGTTACTACTAACGGCTGTAACAGCATGCAACGGTTTTCCTTCTTTATGGAATATCTTCGAAAGTACTTGGCCGATCTTTCTGAAAATTTGTAGGTATCTTCATTATGGGTCATGAACAATGCCCGATGTTTTTAGTTTACTGTTATATCCGTTACTAACAGCTGTAACGGCCTGTAACGGTTTTTCTTCTTTATGGAATATCTCCGAAAGTACATGGCCCGATCTTTGTGAAAATTAGCATGTGTGTTCATTATGGTTACGAATAATGCCCTATGTTTTAGTTTACCGTCATAGCCGTTACTAACGGTTGTGGCAGCCGGTAACGTTTTTTTTCTTCTTCATGGAATATCCGAGAAAGTATCTGGCCGATCTGTGTGAAAATTAAGAGGTATGTTCTTTATGGGTCACGAATAATGCTAGATATTGTAGTTTACCGTTATATTCGTTACAAACGGCTGTGACGGCCTGTAAAGGTTTTTTTTTTTTCTTTTTTTTTTTATGGAATATCTCCGAAAGTAAGCTTACATGGCCAATCTTCCTGAAAATTAGCAGGTATATTCACTATGGAATACGAATGATGCCCGATGTTTTAGTTGACCATTATATTCGTTACTAAGGGCTATAACGGCCCATGACTGTTTTTTTTTCTTTTTTAATAGAATATCTCAGAAAGTACTCGGCCGATCTCTCTGAAAATTTGTAGGTATGTTCATTATGGTTTACGGATCATGCCCGACGTTTTAGGTTACCGTTATAGCTGTCACTAATGGCTATAACGATCCATAACGTTTTTTCTTTTTTTATGGAACATCTCAGAAAGTACGTGGCCGATCTTTCTTAAAAAAAAAAACTGTCGCTATGTTCATTATTGGTCACTGATGACGCCCAATGTTTTAGTTTACCGTTATGTCCGTTACTAACGGTTATAACGGCTTCTAACGATTTTTTCTTCTTCATGGAATCTCTCAGGACGTACGCGGCCGATACTTCTGAAATTTTGTACGTGTATTCATTATGGGTCACGGATGATGCCCCATAATTAAGTTTACCGTTATATCTTTTACTAATGGCCCATAATGGTTTTCTTCTTAATGGAAAATCTCAGAAAGTTCTTGGCCGATCTTTCTTAAGATTTGTAAGTATGTTCATTATAGGTCACAGATGATGGCTGATGTTTACCAGAATAGCCATTACTAACGGTTACACCAGCCCAAGACGGGTTTTTCCTCTTTATGGTATATAACACGCGTATTCAGGATAAGTGGGAGTACGCTTATATGCTTTGCATCTGAAATTCTATATGATTGCGAATTCTACATTAACCATATTAAAGATGTGGATAGTAAAACACGTAAACACTAGGTCTCTCGAATACACTGTACTAATTTCATACAGGAAAAAAAAAAAAGAAGAAGAAAATACTGAACACGTGCAGTGTGCTTGGCGTATATATTTACAATGGTACAAATAATAGTGACCTGGAAGGTTGCTATACATAACTATAGGACTCGGGAAGCAATGTAAATGATGACTTTCTATCATCTGAAAAACTTGTTTACTTTTGAATTACTCTTTAGCATTAAAATTCTCGAAAGAACTGAATCTGATCACTTATCAATGCGCATTCGAAAGCAGACAGAATAAAGAAAGTACTGATAGGTAAAAAAAATAAGTAAATCTCAAATTTCATCATGTTCATTGCCAGCTTTTTTGCTCTTGTTTGACGCTGACATCGACACTGAATATTCATCAATGCTCTTGGTGCTCGCAGGGAACGTAGCATTGTACAAGAAGTGCAGCATGAGCTCCTACCACTCGCAGATGAAGTCCGGATCGTGTCTGCAGGCTGTGAATGGCGACACCAGGGGCAGGTACCCGGGGGAGCCAACAACTGCATCCACACGGCCATAGCTGACCCCAAGCCCTGGTTCGAGGTGGACCTGGGCCGGCCCTACCCCATCGTGTACATGGTGTTGATGGCACGTGAGAACCGTGAGTGTCAGTGAGGCTGATTACCAGGATTTCTGTCTGGACTGTGTCTTCCTCCTGAGTGACTAAGATGTATTTGCCTCCTCTTATCTTCCATAGGGGGATGCACATTATGCGTGGCCTTTAAGCACATGTGATATGCCACATGTATTATACTTGGCTTAGAAGACTTTCTTTCCAAGAATTCTAATATGGGCAAATGACCTTCGTAACTGCAAATAGACCTTAATCTTCTCTAGAAAAAAGCCCGATCTCCGTTTGTTTCTTTGTATTGACTTCAACGGAGGTG
>JADBJO010000863.1:350458-365458 GCA_016801955.1 Conus betulinus
CTGAAGATTCGGTGGGTTTATGTGTGGGTGGGTGGGGGTTTGGTTCATCCCGGAACCTTTCCGCCATCAAGGGGTCTTTCAGGATCATAAGGTTGCCCCTCTTTCCTTGACCAATGATTCCACACCAGACTCCCACAGTCGTGCTGGGATATGTATATGTTGAGGAACTAATGACGCATACGCTTGTCCACAATCGCTGTTGGTGATGTGTCCTGTCCAGGCAAAATATGGACACGGTAAACAACAAAGCGGTCCAGTCAGTTATGGTCGATGTGGTGTACTGCTGTTAAACACTACACTTGTTTCGTAGCTGATAGTGTATATACATTTCAAATAAAAAGTGATGCTATGCAGGTGTGCTGCGGGGTATTCATTCAGATGTAACATTTCGGAAGTTTCGGCAACCAAAGAATATTTCTTCAAAGTGGGAATCGCTCTGCATTGAAGACATTTGTCCGAATTAACATATTTCACGGCATTCAAGGATCGTCTGTGGCCAATGATGGCCACGTTACATATTTACATACATCGGTAAAATACCCTTAAGATATCTTTGTGGCTTCACGAAAAGAACAGTGAACAAATTTGAATACTAATATTTACGATAGAAGGATGTCGTGAATGAGGCTCTGATGATGACATCGACGTTAAGGTCTGCAATACACACATACAATACTGTTTTTGTTATCCGTGTGATTGATCAAACAATGATTCTACCATCTCTTGCCCTGTATTACTGTCACATTTTGTTGTGTTTGCTTTAATGGTTTTCATTTTCACATTAGCCTTGCCACAAAACAAAATTCTCTCGTTTTCTTATATATGCATAAAGGCTTGAGGCCGATGTACAATAAAATCTCAGAATCTGTCACCGTACACACACGTAATGGTGCACACACGCACGCACGCACACACACACACGCACGGACGCACAATGCCATATGCAGTTCAGTGCCAGGTTTTTTTCTATATATAAATGCATCGTTGCTGAATATAGTCAATGGAGCTGATAATCATTACCACTGTCTTTTCTTCTACAGATTTCTTGGAACCGTTCATTGGCGAGGTAGTATAATGTAGACCGATTCATCTGGTTGAAACATGCGTCAAACCATAGCATACCATATATTTAAAATCTTTTTTTAAAACATTAAAAACAAGGTTTCCATCCTCTGTACACGTTTGCTAGCTTCTTGCTTGTCCGTTAAAAAGTTTCCTCAAATCCTTTTGTAAGCAGATGGACATTTGGAATTTGATGGTTACTTCAACTCACAGAACCGATACATTAAAAATATCCATACACATAAAAGCAAAGTGTTTCTAAAGTTTGCTGTTATAAAAGCAGTCAGTTGAAAATTAACAGCTAACATAATTCTGTACAATTTCTTTGCCTGCTCGTATAAAAGCTGTCAGAAGTAGCTATATACTGAACTCGGCATAACCGTTTTGAATTAAGACAAATACAAATTAGGACAGTAAATTGTACCAGTTCAACAAATGTGAACAGCCATTTTTCTGTTGTTGAAATGTTTTGCCTGTTTTAGCTCTTTGCAATTACGTGACGCAACACAATCTTAGTGAAGGAGATGGGAAACATTCTGAGTTGTGAACCTACTTTTGTTGACACAAGCTCTTTTTGGAACAGTGGGGGTGCATTTCTTTTTGTTGACTTAACAGATAGCTGAGGCTAAAACAATATTTTTTTAAGTCGGTAGATTGGCTCGACTTTTTCCACCCACATGTTTCAAGAGGTGTAGATGTTAATGCTGAAAACGCGATTAGCATTTCGCGGAATTTTAGGTCAGATGAACACAGAGGAGCGTTTCCCGTAACGATCTGAAAACATGCTTTGTTTCGAATTCTGTTATGCTGCAAGCCAGTCAAGTTCTTCAAGAAGCCATTCGATATGCATAGTCTTACAATATCGGCAGCAGCATTTATTAACCTGTTGAAGTGGTTTTGCGAGTCGATCAAAGTTTCATTGGCTGGGAATCGCATCAATATGTAGTTATAACGGAGCCTTACGGGAACACAAATTAAAGAGCAGCAGTTTCTGCAGACTTTGATGATCTTCAACTTCTTCTTCCTTCCCGTTTCCCGTTTACACAAGTAGGACTGCAACAAATCAAGGACAGTATCTTTCATACTATACACATGTTGAATGAAGACGGGAGAGAAGAGTTTCATGATCTATCATGTCTAAGATAGCAGACAAGTCCAACAGCAAAGAAAAGAAACGAAGTTAGAACGCCATTGAGAATACAAACTAGGATGGTTTCAGTTACTATCAACTTTTCATTCATTTTTTTTTAGTCGTTAAGAAGAAAAAAAAAACACGTTTAGGGTCAAGAAGAAAAAATTGGCTTGATCGGTTACTGTAACCACAACTTTTGGAGGAGGGGGGGGGGGGGGGGGGGGGGGGGGGGGGGGGGGGGGGGCTTGGGGGGGGCTTGCTGGGGAGGGGGGCTTGCTGTTTTCCAGCACAGATTTAAAATTGTGGTTTTAAAACCCAGTATCAAGTACAACTTTGAATATAACTACTTTGTCCATCTTAAAATTGAAAATCATGACTTGAAAAAAAATGGAAGCTCTCCCTTTGCTCGTGAGCTGAAGAAGACTCGGTATTAGGATCTTTCTTCCCGAAACAACGGCCAAGGGAACACAAGACTGCAAACGTGTCACTCATAATTACATGGATAAATTGAGCAGCGTCAGGTCAGTTCAGACTAGTTCTTTCTATGGAGGTCTGTCATCAAATTCCATCCTTTTGCACCTACTATCAACACACTGTAATCCTGAATGCGTCAGATTTACCTACGCATGCATGCACTCAAAAATGAATCTTGTTTCTTTCGAAATGTGTCGGAGGTAATGATAGATTTAAGTCACGATGATTATCCTTGGTGTCATCTAAACCCGAATCTCAATGCTTTAACCTCTAACGTCTGACCATGGCGAAACTCTAAAAAAGATGCAATACCGATGACGACGTTGTCCATTTTTCAGTAGTCTCTGTAGTGCAACATCCGTAGGTGAAGCTGAACGGCAGGACGTTGTTGTAGTTCTATGGGTGTAGTGGATTCACGCTCGCACGTAGACCACAAGATGGTACCACTGACGCTGTGAAAGCGCTCGAGTTCCTGTCCTTCATACCATTTCACTTCCAGTTGGGCGATTTATTACTGAACTCGATAAATAAACTGAAATACTGTTACGCTCTCGGTAGGCTGACAATGTCTCAGCACTCAACGCTTATATCCTAGGAACAGCCAGTGCATCAATTTACCTGACAAATCATTGCTGCACTATTGTTTGACACAGTCACTGCTGCACTGTGACCTGACGAGTTATTGCTGGACTGAGTTACCTGACAACTTATCGCTGGATTGAGTTACCAGAAAAGTTATTGCTGGACCGAGTTACCCCACACGTTATGCTGAGCCGAGTTACCAGACAGGTTACTGCTGGACCGAGTTACCCGACAAGTTATTGCTGGACTGAGTTACTAGACAAGTTATTGCTGGACCGAGTTACTCCACAAGTTATGCTGAACTGAGTTACCAGACAAGTTACTGCTGGACCGAGCTACTCCACAAGCTATGCTGAACTGAGTTACCAGACAGGTTATTGCTGGACCCGAGTTACCAGCAAAGTTATTGCTAGACCGAGTTACCCCACAAGTTTATGCTGAACCGAGTTACCAGACAGGTTATTGCTGGACCGAGTCACCCCACAAGCTACTGCTGACCGAGTTACCCCACAAGCTACTGCTGGACTGAGCTACCCCACACGTTATTGCTGGACTGAGTTACCCAACTTATTGCTGGACTGAGTTACCCCACAAGCTACTGTTGGACTGAGTTACTCCACACGTTATTGCTGGACTGAGAGTTACCCCCCAAAAGTTACTGCTACACCGTTACCTGGAACGTCACGGAACGTCATCGCTAAGCCGAGTTACCTGACAAGCTGCTGCTGCTCCGAGTTACCTGACATGTTATTGCCGGACTCAGTTTTCTCACCGAGTTATAGCTGGACTGAGTTACCAGACAATTTATTGCTGGACCGAGTTAACCGGCAGGTTGCCGCTGGACAGTTACCCGACACGTTAGCACTGGACTAAGTTACCCGACAAGTTATATCTAAATTGAGTTACCCATCAAGTTAGTGCTGGACTGAGGTACCCGACAAATTATTTCTTAACTGAGTTACCCGACAAGTTATTTCTAAACCGAGTTACCCAAGAAGTTGGCGCTGAACTGAGTTACCTAACAAGTTATTGCTGGAATCCGTTGCCCGTCAAGCTATTGTTGGAACGACTTATCTGTCAAGTTATTGCTGGACTGAGCTACACGACACATAATTGTTGGACTCAGGTACCTGACAAATTATTGCTGGACTCAGGTACCCGACAAGTTATTGCTGGACTGAGTAAACTGACAAATTATTGCTGAAATCAGTTACCCAAGAAATTATTGCTGGACCGAGTTACCCGACGAGTTATTGCTGGACTGAGTTACCAGACATGTAATTGTTGGACAGAGAGTTTTCCGACAAGTCATTGCTGCACTGACTTACCTAACATGATTTGAGACAGTACTGCTGCACAAAGTTACCTCACATTTATTGCTGGACTGAGTGAGTTACCTGATAAGTTACTGCTGCACTGAGTTATCCGACAAGGTATAGCTGGACTGAGTTACCTGGCAAGATATTGCTGGTCCGAGTTACCTGACAGGTTATTGTTGGACTGAGCTACCTCACAAGTCACTTCTGGACCGCGTTACTCAATAAGTTATTGCTGGACCGAGTTACCTGACAAATTATTGCAGGACTGAATTACCTGACAAATTATCGCTGGACCGAGTTACCAGACAAGTTATTGCTGCACTCAGTTACCTGACACAGCCAAGCGACAAGTCACTGCTGGACTGAGTTAAATGACAGGTTTTTGCTGGACCGAGTTACCTGACATGCAATTGCTTCACTGTTACCTGACAAAGTTATTGCTGCACCGAGTTACCCAACCGGTAATTGATGGATTGAGTTACCTGACGAGTTATCGCTGGACTGAATTACCTGAAGAGTTGTTGCTGGACTGAGTTATCCAGCAGATTGTTGCTGGACTGAGATGCCCATAAAGTTTTGCTGGACCGAGTTCCCAACAAGTTATTTCTGAACTCAATTATGCTACAGATTATGCTGGACTGAGTAACCTGACATGTTATTGGTGCACTGTTAACCGATAAGTTATCAGTAGACTGAGTTATCCATCAAGTCATTGCTGGACCGAGTTGCCATCAAGTTATTGCTGGACTGAGTTACCTTACAATTTATGCTGGACCGAGTTACCAGACATACCAGACAAGTTATTGGTACACTCATAACTGATGATAAGCCATTGCTGGACTCAGCTACCTGAAAACTTACTGCTGAACTGAGTTACCTGACAAGCAAATGCTGGACAGAGTTATCTGACAAGGTATTGCTGGACTGAGTTACCTGACACGTCATTGCTGGATTAAGTTTTCCGCCAAGTTATTGCTCCACTGAGTTACCTAAGATGTTATTGCTCGAGTTAGACTGATTTAGACCAAGTTGGAAGTAGTTACCTGACAAATTTACTGCAGGACTCGGTTGAGCGACAAATTATTGCTGGACTCCGTCGCATGACCAGTTATTGCTGGACTTAGTTATGCAATACGTTATTGCTGGACATATTTGCTCAAGTTATTGCTGGACTCGGTTCCCTGACAAGTTATTGCAGGAGTCAGTTCCCAACAAGTTATTGCTAGACTCACTTCCCCAGTAAGTCATTGCTGGACTCAGTCACCAGACAAATTATTGCTGCACTCAGTTACCAGATAAATCATTACTGAACTCAGTTCCCTGACTAGTTATAGCTGCATTCGGTTTTTCGACAAGTTAATGCTGAACCCAGTTGCCCGACAAGTTATTGCATGACCGAGTTACCCAACTCGTTACCTGACAAGTTATTGCTAGACTGTTACCTGGCCGTGTTACTCGTCTCGTTATTGCTGAATTGGGTTACCAAACTCAGTTATCTAACAAGTTACTGTTGAAATCAGTTACCTGACCAATTCCTGGACTCGGTTACCCGATATATTTTACTGCTGAACTCATTTACCTGCCAAGTAATAGCTGAACCCTGTCACTTGACAAATTATTGGTGGACTCATTTACCCGACAACTTATCACTGCGCTCAGTTACCCGACAACTTAATATTGAACTCAGTTACCCGACACTTAATATTGAACTCATTTACCCGACAAGATACTGCTGCAATCAATTACCTGATAAGTTATTGCTGGTCTCTTACCCGAAAAGTTATTGCTGGACTCACTCACCTGACAAGTTATTGCCGGACTCAGTTACCTACAAGGTGTTGCTGTACTAATTAACCTGACAACTTATTGCTGCACTCAAGCTACCTAACTCAGCCCAAAAGCAGTTGTTGGATTTAGTTACTTCACTCAGTTATGCGACAATTTATTGCTCGACTCAGCTAGACGACAAGTTATTGCTAGACTCAATAACTTAAACCAAGTTATATGACTGACTTATTGCTGGACTCAGTTACGTACCAAGTTGTTGCTGGACTCAGTTATCAATTAGTGCTGGACTGAACTACCCGTCAAGTTATTGCTGGACTAAGTTATCCAACAATGTATTGCCGCACTCAGTTACCTGACTCGGCTACCCACCAAATTTGTGCTAGACCGAGTTACCCAACAATTCATTGCTGGGCCAAGTTACCTGCCAAGCTATTGTTGCGATGTTAACTGACAAATTATTGCTGGACTGAGTTACCAGACAAGTTATTGCTGGAAAGAATCGCCCGACAAGCTATTGTTAGACTGAATTACTTGACAAGTTACTGCTGCACTGTTACCTAATCAGTTATTACTGCACTGTAACCTGATAAGATGTTGCTGGACTGAGTTATCCAACAAATTATTGCTGGAATGAATTACCTGACAAGTTATTGCTGCAGTGTTACCTGAGAAATTATTGCTGCACTGTAACCCAACAAGTTACTGCTACACTTAGTTACCTGACAATTGCTGGACTCGGGTATCGGCAACTTATCGTTGGACTGAGTTATCCAACAAGCTATTGCTGGACCGAGTTACCTGACAAGTTATTCCTGCACTCTGTTACCTGACAAGTATTTGCTGGACTCGGGTATCTGGAAAGTTATTGGTGGACCGAGTTTCTTGTCAAGCTATTGCTGGACTGAATTGCCTCACATATCATGCTGGACTCAGTAACCGAACAAGTTACAGATAGATTCAGTTCCCTGATAGTTTATAGCCAGACTCAGTTCCCTGACAAAATATATTGCTGGACTCTGTTCCCTGACAGTTATCGCTGCACTCAATTACCCAACAATGTTTGGCTGCATTCAGTTATCCAACAAGTTAAATGCTAAAACTCGGTTCCCTGACAAGTTATTGCTGAGTTTGGTTACCTGACTCAGTTACCCAACAAGTTATTGGTCGACTGAGTTACACAACAAATCGATGCTGGACTCAGTTACCAGACTCAATTACCCATCAAGTTATTGCTGGACTGAATTACCTTACTCAGTTACCCAACAAATTATTGCTACACTGATACCCGACAAGTTATCGGTGGAATCAGTTACCCGAGAAGTTACTGCTGTAATCAGTTATCCATCAAGTTTTGGCTGAACTCTGTCACTCAACAGATTATTGCTGGACTCGGTTATCTGACAACGTATTGCTGAACCCTGTTGCTAACAAGTTATTGCTGCACTCAATTACCTGGCAACTTGCTGATCTCAGGTACCTAAAAAGTTATTACTGGAGTCAGTTACATAAAAAGTTATTGTTAAATTCAGTAACATAACGATTTCCAGACTCGGTTTCCTGATACGTTATTGCTGAACTCGGTTACATAACACCGTATCGCTGGTCTCGGTTACCCGACATTTTAGTAACGAATCTAAGTTACCCGACAAGTTATTGCTTTACTCAAGTTACCCGACAAGTTATCGCTATGCTCAGTTACCTGACAAGGCAAAGCTGCGTTCAGTTACCTAGGAAGTAATTACTGGACTCGGTTATCCGTCAAGTTATTGCTACACTCAGTTACCCAACAAAGTTATTGCTGCACTCAGTTACCTGACTCGGTTACCCGACAAACTGGACTCGGTTACCCGATACAATATTGGTAAACGCAGATACCCGACTCAGTTATGCGACAAGTAATTGCTAATCTGTCACCTGACTCAGTTGCCCAAGTTATGGCTGGGTTATCCGACATGTTACTACTCGACTCATTTTACACAACGGGTTATTGATAATCTCAGTGACCTGACTCAGTAACCTGACAAGTTATTGCTGTACTCAGTGACCCGACTCAGCTACCTAACAAGTTATTGGTGGACTCGCTTACCTGACAAATTATTGCTGAACTCAGTTACACAAGTTATTGCTGGACTCTGGTACCAAACATGTTATTGCTGAAATCAGTTACCCGACACGTTATCGCTGAACTCAAGTTGCCCGACAAGTTATTGCTCAACTCAGTTACCCGACAAGTTATTTACTCGACACGGTTACCCGAAAAGTTATTGCTGCATTCAGTTACCCAACACGTCATTGCTGCGCTCAAATTACCTGACAAGTTATTGCTGGAGTCAGTTACCTGACAAGTTGCTGCTGCACACATTTACCTGAAAAGTTATTGAGGACACAGTTACATGACAAATTATTGCTGGACTCAGCTACCTGACAAGTTATCGCTGGACTCTATTACCCACACAAGTTATTGCTGGAATCAGCTACCAGACAAATTGTTTGTGGACTCAGTTACCCTGCAAGTTATTGCTGCACCCAGTTACCTGACTCAGTTACAGAAACTTATTGCTGGATTCAGTTACATGACAATATTACTAGACCCTGTTACCCGACTCATTTACCGACAAGTTATTGCTGGACTCAGTTACCCAACAAATTAGTAGTGGACTCGGTTACCAAACAAGTTAGTAGTGGACTCGGTTATTGCTGGACTCGGTTACCAACAAGTTATTGCTGGACTTGGTTACCCAGTAAGTTATTGCTGGACTCGGTTACCAAGTAAGTTATTGCTGGACTCTGTTACCAAATAAGTTGTTGCTGGACTTGGTTACCCAAGTTATTGCTGGACTCGGTTGCCAAGTAAGTTATTGCTGGACTCGGTTACCCAATAAATTATTGCTGGACTCGGTTACCCAATAAGTTATTGCTGGACTCGGTTACAAACAAGTTATTGCTGGACTCGGTTACCCAATAAGTTATTGCCTGGACTCGGTTACCAAGTAAGTTATTGCTGGACTCGGTTACCCAATAAGTTATTGCCTGGACTCGGTTACAAAGTTATTGCTGGACTCGGTTACCTAATAAGTTATTGCCTGGACTGGGTTACAAAGTAAGTTATTGCTGGACTCGTTTACCCAATAAGTTATTGCCTGGACTCAGTTACCAAACCAGTTATTGCTGGACCGGCGTTCCCAAACACGTTATTGCTGGACTCGGTTACTCAAGTCATTGCTGGACTAAGTTCTCCACCAAGTCATTGCTGGACTCAGTTACCCGACAGTTTTTGCTGGACTCATTTCCCTGATAATATATCCCTGCACTCAGCCACCCAACACATTATTGCTGCACTTAATTTCTCGACAAATTATTGCTGCACTTGGTTTCCCAACAAATTATTGCTGTTTACTGCTGCGCTCAGCTTCCCAACAAATTATTGCTGCACTCAGTTTCCCGACAAATTATTGCTGATTATTGCTGCACTCGGTTTCCCAACAAATTATTGCTGCACTTGGTTTCCTGACAAACTATTGCTGCGTTCAGTTACTGGCAAATTATTGCTCAACTCAAGTTACCCAACAAACTATTGCTGGACTCAATTACCCAACAAATTATTGCTGGACTCAATTACCCAATAAATTATTGCTGGACTCAATTACCCAACAAATGATTGCTGGACTCGGTTGCCTGACAAATTATTGTTCGACTCAAGTTCCCAACAATAATTGCTGACTCAATTACCCTAAAAGTATACTGCTGCAGTCAGTTTCCCGCCAAAAATTGCTGCAGTCAGTTACCCGACAAATTATTGCTTGACGCAAGTCACCAACAAATTATTGCTGGACTCGGTTACCCGACAAATTACTGCTGCACTCAGTCACCCTACGGAAATTATTGCTGCACTCACAGTTGCCTGAGCGAATTATGAGGCACTTCAGATACTATATTCCTGCACTCACAATATGCTTATTGCATTTATCGCTACACTCGGGTGTGACCCAATGCAAATATTGTTGCACTCATCACTAGCTCGTCAAATTGTACACACAAAAAGTCACTCGACAAATACTGCCGCACGCACTCGCAACCGACTGCACTGTCGTTGCACGCACAGTTGCAAAATAAAAATGCTGCTGCGTTCACACAGCACTCGCAGAATTGTTCCAATTTCTTTACACTGACAACGGTATTAAGTCTCACACTTGATCCTGGCACATGATCAGCAAGATGCTGCAGCCGCGAGTTGTCACAGCTCGTGGAAGTCGGCAGGGACTGCATGGCATGGCCCAAACCACGTGTGTGGACCGACGTCCAAGATGCCTCCTCTAACCTTTTATCGGCTACCTCTCTCCTCCTTTCGCCCCCTCCTCAGTCTCAGAGTCGGAGCTCCACTTCTCGGCCCGGACGGATGAGGGGGTGCAAGGCTTGTCTCGCTCCGAGACTCGGAACAAATGGCGGTCGCCAGGCCGCAACCGGCTCCAAGAGATTCCAGAGGACCTGGGTTTTGCTGTGGGGTGGCCTGCGCCAGAGCTGCCCGGGTCCCCTCTCTGGCGCTACTCGGCTGCACGTGGAGACAAAAACGGTTCATTATGCAGATTATGAGCATCCATGAAATTCACCGTGTTATCGTGGCAGCCGGCAGGTGATCAGGGTGAAGATGAGAAAAGACCTTACTTTTGAAAGATTTGACATTAGCCTTGGTTTCAATGCTGCCTTTACACACACACACACATACACACACACGCACGCACACACACACACACAAAGGTGGCGAGGGGGGGTGGGGTGGGGGATTAATAAAAAAACCCATACAAATAAAGAGAAAAATACAGAACTTGAAAAACAGTATCCACACACATACACACACCATCATCACCACACTCACGAAACAAATAAAGAAAAACCACATGAACACACTCACACGCACACACACGAAAAATATAAAGAAAGCACATGAAATTGAACCCCTACTTTCGTTCTTCATGCATATGAAATATTTTTCTAGTGGTAGTTATATCCGCAATCCTCAGAGCTTTGATTCCTAGTCAATACTGACCCCAGTCGGTTCCAATACCCTCAAGGCCAAACTTTCAAAATGCCGTGTTGCTGACTATCGGAAAACAAACGAACAAGCCCACAGACACGACCCCGAAATAAACCGTGCTCCGAAACGCCGCTGCTAACCATGGAAACTGCAGAGAACGAAGAGCAGCAGCAGCAGCAGCAACAGTAATAATAGTAGCACAGCAAGTATCAGCAACATCAAACCAGTAGCAGCAGCAGCAGCAATTGCAACTACAGTAGTAGCATTAGTGGGAACAGCAAAAATAGCATATGCAGCAGCAAATTCAAGAGCATCAGCGACACACAGTAGCAGCACGAATAGCAGCAGTGGCAGTGCCAGCAGCTAGAGCAGCATTAAAAGCAGCAATAATAATAGCTACGGCATCCGGGGCAACGGCAGTAACAGCAATAAAAAGAGCAGTTGTTGCATTTGCAGCTGGCTGTACCAGCAACAGCAGTAGTATCAACAAACAGAGCAGAAGCAGGAACAGTACAGGCAACAATGGCAGCAAGAGACAAAGCAGCAACAGTAGCAGCAGTATTTTACAGGAGCAGAAAGATAAGCAACAGCAGCAGCTGTACCAGCAGCTGCAATTGCAGCAGCAGCAGCAGCAGCAGCAGCAGCAAAAGCATCACGATCACCATAAGAACAGTG
This sequence comes from Conus betulinus, assembly GCA_016801955.1. Taxonomy (NCBI): domain Eukaryota; kingdom Metazoa; phylum Mollusca; class Gastropoda; order Neogastropoda; family Conidae; genus Conus; species Conus betulinus. The sequence goes on from JADBJO010000863.1 coordinate 362,523, forward strand.
ACGGCAGCAGAAGCGATAGTAATGAAACCGTAAGCCAGACCTACCTTTCTTTGTCTCCCGTGTCTTTTGGTGACTGTCCTGTTTCTTCGGAGGTTGGGGGCGGCGTGTTGTGGGCGGTTGTGGATTTCTTCGACGGCGTTTTGGGGGCTTGACTGCTCTTCTGGGGTGACGTGTGTTTGGATCTTTGAGACGATAACTTGGCCGCTTTAGATTTCAGGGGTGAAGGTTTGGGCTTTTCTTTGTAAGGCGAGTTTTTCAGCGCTTTTCGAGGGTCGGCGGGCATCTTTTGGCTCGCTTCTGTGGATTTGGAAGGCGACGTCGTCTTGCGCACTACTCTGGTTTTAGGGGTGCCATTGTTTGAACGTGTCTTTCGTTTCGTAGGGTGACTTCTTTTTCTTTGGGGTGGATTTCGGTGAAGCCCTTTTAGTTCCTGGGATGATTTCTCTTCGTCTTTCTGTGCCCCCTGCACGCTTTGGTCCGACGGCTCTCCCGGTTGATCGTCGTTCGCAGGCGTTTTGTATGTCACGACTACGCGTATCGGAAATACCCCCTCTCCAGTAGACTCTTTGCTGTGGAAATCAACAGAAGCAAGCTCACCATTACAGAATGCTACAGCAACGGCAATATATACTAGGCTAAGTTAAGATTCAATTTTGAGGGTAAATATAACCAGTTTTCTTGCATTTCATTAAAAAAAGACAGCCATACAAAACAGATTCGTTAAATAGGTGTGGATAGATATTTCAACGGGGCAATCCCCGTTCAAAAATCGGCTTACTCTGGATCTGTCAGTGAAGTGTTTTTAACAACACACGTGCTGCCGCGCATTAAACACCCTGAAGCACAGCGTTCACTGTGGAATCGCCACTAACGTCTACTCCTTCAGCAATTACCGATGGTCAGCGTCCTTGTCGTTAGGCAGAGGGTTGTTGGTAATGCATACAACTAGGTGGAAAAGGAGGGTACCATTTGTCATAGTAGTTTGCACCAGTAGGTGAAAAAGGCACATACCACTTTGCCGTAGATCGTTGTTCAACTAAAAAAAAAAAAAGTACTACTTTGCGTAAGCTTTGTACAGACAGGAGAAAATGGCACGTACCACTTGCATCAGGTTTGTACAGACAGGAGAAAAGGGCGTGTTTCACTTAGCGGTAGGTTAATAGTCAGGAGAAAATAGCACTTACCACTTTACAGCAGATGATTTTTTTGGGGGTTTCTTTTTTTTTTACTTACCAGTAGTGTTCGTGGTTCATGCATATAAGGTAATATGTGATTCAAGCACTTTAATGCAACAGATTTTAAACAAACCGAAGCGGTCTGCATTGTGTGTGTGTGTGTGGGGGGGGGGGGGGGGGGGGGGGGGGGGGGGGGTGCGTGCGTGCGTGTACATTTTTAAATGAAAAGTTGGTCTGTCAGACCCATGAACCACCGTGAATGTGAACAGATGTCATTTTTTCAACACATCTACATTTGGATTTTTACGTATATTGCACAACAGATGGGGGCAGGGGCGGGGGCAGGGGCGGAACACTTTGTAGAACTAGGACGAAAAAGGCACATTCTACTTTGCCGTGGAAGTTTGTGCTTGCGACGGGCCCTGGGTTCCGTTTTCAGCCAAGACGTAACAGCATGAACGAAGTTACTAGCATTGACTTGTCAGCCCCACTGTCAGCTCGGAAAAGTCCGATTCGGTATCTCGTCTCTTCTGTTTTTCTTCTCAGAATTCTATTGTTATAAATGCAGCGAGAGTGCTGCTTATGATATGCCTCTCTCAACTTCGTTCAGAGTCCGACGCTGTAAGTGCTTTAAGTCTACGTTATTTACACATCGGACTGAGTACAGCCGAGTCGAGAGTTGCTTGCAGGTGCTACATTCAGTTTTTCCCGTGACTTTCACTCGAATATCAGTTTTTCATTCAATGTTTTTTATTTTTTTCTTTTTTTTATGGAAGATGCATGCTATCTATATACGTGTCATACATACTAACAGCCAATTTTGGCTTCTCTTCCTACAGTTGATGACAGGATTTTACGTCTGCACAAGACGTTATGAGACCGTTGACACATGGAACATCGGTTTATTGTCTCCTGGACCTTTCGGAGTCTGACCCAATACTGACCCCGAGGAAATATTCCCCATGTGGAAAAAAAAAAAACTGCCCGACGGAGACTCGAACCCGAAACACCCACGAACACAACTCCGGCGCCGTACCAACTAAGCTCGTCTCTATTGCGTGTACTTAGCGTCATACTTTCTCCTGGAGTGACTGATAGTTTCTAAGTCTTCATTTGTCGACTGAATTAGTGTCACCTAATTTCTATGAAATTTATGAACCACTGATAGCATCCGTCCATTGGTTTTATTTGGCATGTTTTTTAGAGCCTCTGCTGCTGTTGCTTTCGTTATGCAATCTGATTTGCTTCCGTCGTGCTTAATATAATTTTTGCATCAATCGAATAAAGTCAGTGTCATGTTATTGTCGTCACGTAAAAGTTAACTTGTTTATTATGAGATCATAAGTTTGCTAAAATCTATAAAAGGAACCTTACCGGCCGACGATACACAGCTGTACTACTGGTGGGGAACATTTCCTTTGATACCCCTCCCTCTACCCTTGAGCTCTTTCTTCTGCCAAAAATTAAAGTGACTTTGGTTGCCGAAAAGATCTACAATGCTCGAAAAAACACACCATTCTTTAAGATTCAAATTAGAAATCGTACTATTTGACAGAAAGGATATGTCGTATTGCGGGGAGGGAGGTACAAAAGGAATTCTCTTCACACACTGTGGGACAGAGTGGAAGGCAACACCTTATTCCCGACCACTTTCCTTAAAATATTGATTTAAAAAAAAAAAAAAAAAAAAAAAAATATGAGACGGAAATCGGGCTTGCGGCTTTCCTGGACACGTGCGGAATATTGCCATGGTCTGCATGC
>JADBJO010000863.1:370458-372958 GCA_016801955.1 Conus betulinus
AATGGATTAAGCCTCCAGTTTCTTCTTCTCTGTTACCACAAATGTAGGCACAAAACTTCTGACGTCAATCTGCAAAATGTCAAAATAAGCGTCGTGACCACAGAACTAACTTACGCTGAGGGGCAACCAGATTGCCTTGGCTTTCTGTGACTGCAACTTCATACTTAACTCTTTCATGTATACATGCGATAAGACCTCGGTCCAAGATTGGATTGTTTGTGCAGCTGGCGCAGTGCTTCAGGCAATTTTACCTCTGTCTCAAATATTTGCGATCATCGTCTTATGTTTGCTATCTTTTGTTAGCTTGTTGTACTCGTCCATGCACGAGTTAAGTCATGTTGACTAGACGACCAAGAAAGCCTCGTGAGGGCTACAGGCATGTTAGAACTGACCTATGTACATACTCATATGGTAAGGGTAACACTACAAAAGTTGCATATAAGATACCGACCTGGAACAAAGTGCTTCATCAATCATGTCTGAATCAGATCAAATTAAAAAGATTCCCCCCACCACCACACCCAGACCCACATATTTCATACTGGAAAAGACTATAGAAGACCAGACAGACAAACTTAGAACAAACCATGGAGCAGATTACGTGGGCAGCCAGTCAGCACTGTTTCACGAGGTAGACCTACCTAGGCGTAGACCTACCTAGGCAGAGACCACCAAATCTACATCGTTAGGCCGAGATCCCCAACAAACACTTCCCACATCAACTAGGCCTGTAGAGAAACTACGAGCGGGATGAAAAGAAACACGAAAAGAATAAAAGAAGCAACAAAACTCCAGAACTTACAAATGACGCAAAAAATTCAAATGACGTCAAAGCAACAAACAATGGAACAAAAACAGCTAGAGGTTCTCATAGACACTCCTACCATGAGGACTAGGGCCTAGGCTATATGCAAGATCTCCCGCTGGTCGTCTTTCTACATGATAATGTTAACGGGAAAAGAACTGGTCGATCTTACGGTTGGGGGTGTGGGGGTGTGTGTGTGTGTGTGTGTGTGTGTGTGTGGGGTGGGGGGGGGGGGGGGGGGGGGGGGGGTACTATCAAGGAGAACCTACACGATAGAAAACGTACAACCTGTAGTGTGTTGCCTTGATCGATCTTGGATTTACTTCCCTTTGCATGTATATTTACACACGAGTTTTGTAGGTAGAAGGTTGAAATCAATCGTGTCGACCAGCAGCCAGCGTTGTGTGTTCATTACAGTATTATTATATCTATTCATATCGTGTGTTCGTGTTACGTTAGTAACGGCTATAACGGTAAACTTGAACATCGGGCATCATCCGTAATCCTTATTGAACATGTCTGCTAATTTTCACAAGGATCGGCCGAGTACTTTCTGGGATGTTCCATAAAAAAGAAAAACCATTACAGGCCGTTACAGCCGTTAGTAACGGCTATAACAGGGTAAACTAAAACATTGGGTATCATCCGTGACTCATAATGTACAGATCTGCTAATTTTCACAAATATCGGCCGAGTACTTTCTGAGATACTTCATGAAGAAGAAAAAGCCGTTACAGGCCATTACAGCCGTTAGTAACGGCTATAACGGTAAACTAAACATTGAGTATTATTCGCGACCCATATTACATACCTGCTATTTTTCACAAAGATCGGCCAAATTCTTTCTGAGACATTCCATGAAGAAAAAAAAAAACCCGTTACAGCCGTTAGTAACGGTTGTAACGGTAACATAAAACATGGGCATTATTCGTCACCTATAATGAACATACCTACAAATTCTCAGAGAGATCGGCCAAGTACTTTCTGAGATATTCTTAAAGAAGAAAAAACCGTTACAGGCCGTTACAGCCGTTAGTAACGGTTATAACAGGGGTAAACTAAAATATCGAGCATCATCCATGACCCATAATGAACATACCTGCTGATTTTCACAAAGATCGGCCAAGTACCTTCTGAGATATTCATGAAGAGAAGAAACCGTTACATGCCGTTACAGCCGTCAGTAACGGCTATAACGGTAAACTAAAACATCGGGCACTATTCGTGACCCATAATGAACATACAAATTTTTAGAAAGATCGGCGCAGTACTTTTGTCTGGAGCAAGTGGAACACATTTTGACCACGGACACACACACACACACACAACACACACACACACACACACACACACAGAGAGAGAGAGAGAGAGAGAGAGAGAGAGAGAGAGAGAGAGAGAGAGAGAGAGAGAGAGAGAGAGAGAGAGAGAGAGCATTTCTTCGTTCTCATTCTAAAGTACTCCCTGTTCTATAAGAACTGGGAGTACAAACAGAGGGTGGTGGCGATGGTTTGGGACAGGGTCTGGAAGGAACGCGAAAGGAAGGAACGGAAATCACACACACACACACACACACACACACACACACACACACACACACACACACACACACACACGAATGTATGTATATGTGTGTGTGTGTGTGCGTGCGTGCGCGCGCGTGTGTGTGTATGTGTGTGTGTGTGTGTGTGTGTGTGT
>JADBJO010000863.1:385458-395458 GCA_016801955.1 Conus betulinus
CAGCTTCGTTGTCAAGATACCTTAAAGCTTCCAATTTGAATGAAACAGTGTAAGACTTATGCTTCGGCATGGCTGAAAATTCTCGTCTCTCTTCGATCTAGATCTGATGGGGGTGAATGGTTACTCACTCATCTCAAGTCAACATTTTTTGCAACGTCATTTTCTACGGTATTTTTTTTTTTCCGAAAACAACCGAGAAAAACCGAAAAGAACCCAAAACAACCGAAAAGAAACGAGAACAATCGAAAAGAAATGAAAACAACTGAGTCTCGCTCAGGTTGCTGCACATTTTGTGCGAGAAAGAAGCCTCAGAATATCCAGTCCCAAATGATCCTAAAAATAATGTGTATTATCTTGTGAATAATGCAGCGAATATTGATAGACGACAACAAGGGAAAAAGTCTATGGACATGACGTTGTTTTATTTCTTCCTGAATCACGAAAGAGTCTGCACTTTCGAGACCAACAAAATAAGGCTAGATTCAATGGGAGTCAAACCGAGAGTACCGTTCGTAAAAAAAAAAAAAAAAAGTAGTGTGTGTGTGTGTGTGTGTGTGTGTGTGTGTGTGTGTGTGGTAATGGTGGTGGTGCAAAGTGGGAGATGGGCGTTTGCTAGGTAGTGAGACCTTTACATGACTATTGCCTTGTGCACCGCATCCAGCAGTGATCTGTCTGGTCACCCTTGTATCCTGCTGTGTCTGCATTGAAGTCTTCACCGTGTTCTTTTTTTTCCCCTTTTTTTTTACTTGGGGAGAGTGGTGCCATTGATTTTCTGCCTGTCACTGTGTATCAACAGCCTTATAGTATGAAGTTTGTTGTTATTGTCTGATTTTAGTCACAAAAAAAAGAAGAATATATATTCAGCACGAAGTTTTTCTGTGCCGTAAAGCCACTCATCAAGGTAAGCTAAATTTGGAAAGGCACCTGGTTTGCCGAAATAGAGTTCTTGGCGCAGTCAGTTTCGTGACCTTCATCGTGAGGAAGTTCGTTTCCTCCTGGCTGTGGTAGTTCATTGCTGCGTGGTCAGGCGAGACTTATTCTGTAACAAACCCCAACAACCTGCCCCCGAACGTATATAAAATCTGTGATGTATTTTTCTTTTAGAACCCATTTCCAAATCATTAAAAAAATCTACCCCAAAGTTAAATAGAGAAAAAGATTTCCTTTTCTTGTCGTGACATTCGTATTTTCAAATAGGTGAAAAAAGAATCTGTTTGAAATGATCTTTGGATCTGAATTGATAACCAGATACCAAGATAGGCATTGTTCTGCTTCATACCTGATCTTTCGATCTGAACTATAAACAGATACCCAGGCAGGCACCTGTTCTGTTTCATACCTGCTTTATCTGGTGAAGGCCATTCTTCTCCTTTGGTGAAGGTCAGATGGATCTTTGTGTGTGGCTTCCCCGAGCATAGTGATGGGGGATGGGTTGAGAAACCCTGGGGGTGGGAGTCTCTGTGTCTATGAACTGCCCTGGAGAAGTCGCCCAGTACTCAACTCATGCCAGCAGGGAGTCGTATGAAAACCCTGCTACTCCAATGCAAACGGAAGTTGCAAGCCTGTTTCCGATTTGGTAATATTCCGTCGCTAGGATAGTGTGTCGCCAAGATCTGGAACTTGATTTGTTTTTGTTTTATTAATGTTATCCTTTGAGGCAAGGAAAAGGCTACTTTGGATTCTGGAGGAGCCTGGAAGCTCCATGTTGTCTGTGTGGATCTTTTGATTTGTAACAAGATGGCTTGGTAATAGAAAGGGCTAAGTGTTGTCGTTCTTTATAAAGTATGTTTAAAAAGCCTGTAATGGCAAGATCCTTTTTGTTGACAGTCACGATGGTGGCAGTAACGATTCGTGGAACGTAGTTTTCCATAGGGAAAACAGTTTTCACCCTGATATACTGCGACCCCCACCTGAGAGCTTCCTGAGGCATTATTCTAATAACTGCACGCAGTCTGCGAGGACTGTCAGTGCTGTATCCTCAGCACATAGGAAAGATTCCTGACAAGCATGGTTGTCATCATTAGCCATGGTAAATGAAGCGGTACCCTTTCTTTGGGCCCCCACATCCTCACCTTCTTAACATATTCCCAACATGAAATGGATAACAATTTCACTCTCGGTCGCACCGTTTTGTAGCGCGTGCCTTGGTCGTATGTTGTGAGCCTTTCGAAAGCGTAAACGTGGTGTTTCTCACGAGAACCAAATGTGTGTGTTTTGCCGCTTGAATTGTTTTGCATTCATGGGTGTGAGCAAGTTTATGGGGCAGGAAGAGTAGAGTCATGCAAATGAAGTCACTCCAATGTACGTAGGAGGACTGTCTGCGTGCTGCAAACTTCCCTGACCATGTCATTTGTTTTTGGTGCAATGGAGCCGAGTTGTAATGTTCATCTTCGAACCAACTTTTGACAGATTCGCCCTGCTTTTACAACGCCCAGACACTGTCTTCGTGAAAGTACGACTATACGCTACACTTACTCTCAGAATGATATATTCCGACGTAAATCGGGCTTGATAGATACCTTAATCTTCATATTGCTAACATTGTCAGCAACACTGCACTCCAGAGACATTGCTATTCAGCTTATGAAATTAAGACATTTTGGTTGCAGTCTTTCCATTTAAACCCATGAAAACACAACTGAAGGTAGGAGTCCGTTGTGGCAACAACCAAAAAAAAGTCACTAAAAAATTACTCTGACAAGAACCGAACTGACAACCTCGTAGACCACAAGACTGTAAAGCTGATCACCGCACAACGGCGACTTCCCTGTGATAATCCGTGGGATCTACGTCAGCCCAGTGTTGACCGATTCTTGTGGTCTCTGGGATCTGTCGGCCCACTGTCGATCGTGGTAACATGACGACACAGCGAGCCGATCACGGGCCCACAGCTTTAGTCTGGTGACGAAAATACCGCCATATGCTTTGCCTCCACCGTCTTTCCCCTTCTCTCTCTCTCTCTCTCTCTCTCTCTCTCTCTCTCAAGGAAAGAGTGGACAGCTACTCAGAAAATATTAACGTGGACTCCTGCCTGATGACGGCTGAATAAAGGCAAAAGCTAGGGAAGATGGCTGATTGTGGAGTAGGAATTGTTGCCAACAGGGCGTGATTAGTGACGTCAACAAAAGCGTCAGACAGGTCACCAGCAGGGATTAGAGAGCTCTCTCCACGGGTCGCCCCCCCCCCCCCCCCCCCCCCCCCCCCCTTTCTTTACCACGACACTCAATGTGTCTGGTTGTAGCGCAACATCACGACCAATGTGACTTAAGGTGTTTGTCATTCCCTGGCAAAATCAAGAAAAATATTATTACCATGTGACGAATTGCCTTCGTCTGAGGAAGAGTTGAATTAAATGTATTGACTAGTCGCACCACAATAATGCCCGTGACAACGTTCTTTGTTAAACAAAAGGCCCTGAAGAGTTCCACATGACGCCCCACTCCCTTGAAAGCTCACCTGTCACTGTATGTGTGCTACAAACGGCAGGATGTATTTTCCTTCCCTTTTGATATAAGTTTTTCATACACTTTGAAGATCATCTTCCAGTACTTAATCAAAGCCTGTCATTCGTTTAGATATATAGTTCTTATTCCTTTAGTCAAAAACTAGAATGCACTGAACTTTGGATAATTATATGAACGTAAAACATCCCTTCAATGTCTTTGTTTCAAACTCATTACAAAACACTCATCTTCTACAAATGATATCTTTTCTTTATGAATACAGACTGCCACCCCTAAACTGCATCGAAACGAAGTGACCGAAATAAAAGAGTCCTACCACGTGTATATCACTATTGAACACAGTTGGAGGAACAAGAATATCCCATGATTTAAAGTGTGTAACACTATCCAATTATATCTAAATTAAATGAACCAGTGTCATGTTCGTTTACAAACACACCAAGAACCCATTTTCCTTAAGCCACTCCACAACAAGTCAAAGGGATGCAAAATGAAATCGTGACCTCAACAACTATATATATAAACCATACAAGAAACCTAATGACACTCCCATTTATGTAAACATCAATAGCAACCACCCACCATCTATACTAAAAACCATACCCAATGGCATAAACAAGAGATTATCTAATCTGTCACATAATGAAAGAGTATTCAACAACGCAGCAGCAGAATACCAAGAGGCATTGCAAAAAAAGTGGTTACAGCTACAAACTACAATACAACCCAGATAACAACATGAAACAAAAACAAAAAAAGCAGGAAAAGGAAAATTACATGGTACAACCCTCCATATGATGGACGAGTAAAAACAAACGTAGGAAAGAATTTTTTAAAATCCTGACAGCATCCTTCCAAAAGAACACAAATTGTCCAAAATATTCAACAAGAACACCATCAAACTATCATATTCATGCATGCCTAACCTTAAAAATAATTGATTCATCCAAACAAATGAAAAGCAACACAGCAAAGAAGGGTGAAGAAAGGAACTCCTGCAATTGTACTACAAAAGAACAGTATCCCTTAAGCAACAAATGCCTCTATAACAACATTGTATACCAAGCCACTGTGACATCAGAAAATGAAAAAGAGACATACATAGGGATCACTGAAAATCACTTCAAAACCAGATATGCAACCATAAACAGTCATTCAACAAAGTAAAATACAAAACCAAACAGAACTGAGCAAATATATTTGGAGACTTAAAGACAAAAAAATAAACTATAACATATCCTGGAAAATCATAAAAAGGGCATCACCATACAATAACATTTCAAAAAGATGCAACCTATGTTCAACAGAAAAAATGGTTAATACTATGCAAACCATACTTAGCAACCCTAAATACTAAAGTAGAAATAGTAAACAACTGCAGGCACAAATGGAAATCGTTGTCAGCAAACGCAACCTGAACTGTAAACAACCTGAAAAACCGAACAACACGTGCAGCCAATCCGCACGTGCAAACAGTGACATTAGGCCATATAACACCGGCAGTAGGCGACCCAAAACCATCCTGAGGAGAGCCAGCGCTCGAAACAGATCTGTTGATTTTAAAACTTCCTTTTACCATACTATTTTAACAGATGTTGCTCCCCAAGGGGTTGAGCACTTTAAAAATTTTATTAGGCGTTTTAGTAATATTCTTGATATATATATATATATATATATATATATATATATATATATATATATATATATATATATATATTATACTAACATTTACTGTTAAATCGCATAAAACCGCATCGACAAAATTGCATGTCCAGTGTCTTTGCTACTTGCTATCTTTCTCTGTTTTTTGTTGTTGTTGTTGTTTGTTTGTTTTTTATTCGTCACGCGATTTTTGGTTCTTTTCTTTCATTTCAGCCATTTCTTTATTTCTGTTCTTTTTTTTTAACTTTCGTTCTTGATTGTCCTCCCTGCTTGTTGTAGACTGTCCATGGAGTGTATTGCCTTGTGCACCGCATCCGGCAGTGATCTGTCTGGTCACCCTTGTATCCTGCTGTGTCTGCATTGAAGTCTTCACCGTGTTCTTTTTTTCCCCTTTTTTTTTACTTGGGGAGAGTGGTGCCATTGATTTTCTGCCTGTCACTGTCTGTCTGTCTGTCTGTCTGTCAGACACACAATAATCGAAAGGAATACACATGAGTCCAGGGACAGAAGCTAGGTAGAATTAACTGCAGGCCCTCTTACATATAGGACGAGGATCGTTGCGAAGTGACGGTCACCTTCTCACCAGAAAGGACGCCTGTGGTCTCCTAAGGCTCCACATTACTAGCTTGTCCAGCTGAACAACTGACCTTGCCACTCCAAAACGCGGGCCTTTTCTCTGCGGCTTTTTCTCTACGAACACATAACGAAAAAGAGGGGTCAATTCTAGAAGGCTGGCCATCGCGCTCATGCTGTTTTTCCCCCCTTCCCTTAGCGCTCTGCTTTCTTTATCCGTGTCACCTCTCTCTCTCTCTCTCTCTCTCTCTCTCTCTCTGTCTGTCTCTCTCTCTCTCATGCTGTTCTCCCCTTCCCGTAATCCCCCTTTTTCTTTATCAGTCACCTCTCTCTCTCTCTCTCTCTCTCTCTCTCTCTCTCTCTCTCTCTCTCTCTCTCTCAAGTTATACGTAGCATTTATTGATTTTGAAAAGGCGTTTGACTCGATAAATCAAAATTACTGTGGCCTTTATTGATTAAAAAAAAGGTACAAGAGGAAATTGTTTAAGTGTATTCACAGCATGTATTAAGCAATTAAAACAAGGATAAGAAGCGGCAATAAATTAACTGACAATATAATGTGTACAAGAGGAGTAAAACAAGGAGATGTGTGCATCCCTGTTCTGTTTTCATTATTTATTAACGAGCTCGCAATCGAAATAGTAGGAAACGGCAAGCATGGTGCTAGATTTACAAACGGTTTAACGGAACTCCTTATTCTATTGCGAGCAGTTGACGTAGCGTTGCTCTTGGAGACGGTAGTTTGGTTTGCAGTAACAACTAAATGATTTCAAGTACTCATCCAATAGATTAGAATTAAAAGTCATTTTGATGAAAGTAAGATTATGGTTTTTAGAAAAGGAGGTCACTTGGCTGCAACGGAGTAATGGATGTATGATGGTTCTGTTATGCCCAGTTGTAAACGTTTATGAATACCTTGGCATATTTTTTTTTCTACTCGCCTGAGTTTTGCTGCTGCTTGTAGAGACCTTTCTGGTAGAGCTAGAAATATGTTATTACGTTTTATGAAGAAATTGTCTGTAGTAAATAATAACTCCTTAGAAGTGTTTGTCAAAGTTTTTGATGTACAGATGCAATCCAATGTGCAGTATTGTTCAGAGCCATGGGGTTTAGATGAGAATGCTATCATTCATTGTGAATCGGTTCATTCAAGTGGGTAAAAAAATTTCTTAGGCGTAGAACGTAGAACTGCAAATGATTTAGTATATGGTGAAAAGAATAGATACCCAATATACATAGATTTCTCAGTTTAAAATGACCGGTATTGGTTAAAGTTGTTAAAAATGAACAATGATAGATTACCATGAAAAGCGTAACATTCATTACTTGATCTTAACTCTCTGGGGGAAATTAACTGGTTTCAAATGTACGTATTTTATTTATCTGAGTGGGGCTAGGGTATGCATGGATATATCAAGGAGCAGGAGAAGAAGGTAGGTTTATTCGAGCAATTTGACAAAGATTAATCGACAGCAGATGGCAAACATAAGAAAGTCATATTCTGTCAAGTAACAGGTTTGATGTGCACAAAGTTTATAGTTCCTTGCATTTAGTTAAAAAGTACCATATGTTTAATATGAACAAACATTTACGATGCAGGCTACCTTTACTAGGTTTAGATTTGGACTCTTGGAAATAAAAGTGTACGCTAATCGCACAAAACGTAAGTTGCGACGAACTGCTCTGCCCGCTTTGTAAAGAATCGACTGAAGATGAAGTTCATTTTGTCTTGCAGTGCCCTGCCTTTAATGACCTCCGTATGCAGCTAATATCCAGGAAATTTCACAATTAACCATGCATGTTTCGTTTTTCCTTGCTAATGTCATCAGAGAAAGAGAGTGTAATTCGGAGTTTAGTTCTATGTTTGTGTGACCAGTCTGCTGCAGCATATGCAAACTATGGGGTAGTAGTGCATGTACAGTGGTAGAAACATTCCCCCGGGCAGTTGTGCGTGACTCCTTTCCACCCTTTTGACTTCTTTCTCTTGCTGCAAGTCATTTCTCGTTCTCGTGAATACTCTTCACTAACTCGTAGCGTTGTTCCTTTTGTCGCGCGCGCGTCCTTACAAAATGGGTATAAAACAACTCAGGCACACGTTTCGATCAAGAACGTAGAGCATAATACAACAACATGAATGACATCTATGGACCTTTCACAACAATGATAGAGTTTACTATACAGGAGAAAATCAAGATACATGCATTTTGCACAGTTTCATTCATTCATCACACATAAGTGCAATATGTCGCGCGTGTGTTCAGACATGGAACGTCGGTTCATGGCCTCAACGCCTTACTACAACGCCTTAGCTGCGGTTCGAACCCATAACCCAGGATCACTAGAATCACGAGTCCGGCGCTATACCAACTGAATCATTCACTACATTTTTCTGTAATACTTGCCTGTATTGAGCAACCATGTTGTAAAACTGTTCATTTGTATTATTGTCTTTAAATGAATATCAACCCGTTAACATTTTGAAAAATGTGTATGCCAGTTCTGGAAATATCCAAATACAAAGAAATATTGAATGCTCTGATGAACAGATGTTGGCCATCTCTCTCTCTCTCTCTCTCTCTCTCTCTCTCTCTCTCTCTCTCTCTCTCTCTCTCTCTCTCTCTCTCTCACACACACACACACACACACACACACATACACAGAGACTCAGACACACACACACACACACACACACACACACACACACACACGCACGCACGCACGCACGCACGCACGCACGCACGCACGCACGCACACACACACACACACACACACACACAGTCGATTGTGAACTAAACACACATTCTTGAAGTTACATACGGGTTCAACCCGTCTGAATGTCATTTAACTGCATTCAACAATGAATCATACATTCGGTTAACGATGAATCGTGCAAAAACAAAACAGATACACCATGACTGTCAACAGTTACAAATCACACAACCTTTTTTTGACCAACGAATGTGTGCTTGGGAAAGAACACACACACACACACACACACACACACACACACACACACACACACACACACACACACACACACACACACACACGTACACGCACACACACAGATGTCTTCCTCGAGCAAACCTGTTACTCGTGTGTGTGTGTGTGTGTGTGTGTGTGTGTGTGCCCACTTGATTTTCGTTCAGCATATTACAGTTTGGCCAGTCATTGGCTGGTTCAATCTCGTAGAAGATTCATGTGAAGGCTGTTCTGTACATTTTTTGATTCCGTCGGCACTGTTAAGACTTCTTAGTGATGCCTTTTTATGGAAGTTATTGTTCCGTAGCGTTTTCGTATCATTGCAGTTTTTTTTTTTTTTTTAACCCCTCACTGCTTGCTTTGGGAAGCCACTGGGTTGTGTTTTTAGGCACTCTCTTTTGACGAGAGAACACCTCACAATTATGGCGTAAATCCGTTTTACGCTGAGAGATTATCAAGACGGTCAGCCGGGTTCCACTGGTAAGTCCGAATGAACAGTTAAAGGTGGACTCTGTTTTTAGAAAGATTCTGTTGGTTTACAAATTCTGTTTATGAAGGATTCAATATTTCACATTTTAACTCCCCATTCCACCCCCACTTTCACACACACACACACACACACACACACACACACACACACACACACACACACACACACAGAGAGAGAGAGAGAGAGAGAGAGAGAGAGAGAGAGAGAGAGAGAGAGAGAGAGAGAGAGAGAGAGAGAGAGAGAGAGAGAGAGAGAGAGAATTGAGAGAGAGAGAGAGACTGTTATCACATCTATGTTAAAGCTAAAACAAAAATCTGGGAGAAATGTACTGGCCTCGTGTGTTTTAGTTACCTTCCTACCGTGTTTACTGATGAGCAAAATGGACAATTTCTATGAATGAATTTTGAAGAAGAAAAAAAAAAACGTCCTTGGGTGGCTACACACACTTCTATACGTCATCAAGAAAGGGCTGTTATTTTTGTTGTGCCCGACCGATCAGCAGGCCAGAAGAACATACAAATGCTAGTATGTAATCGTTGGTCAACACGCGTGAGTGTGCCCTCAGGGGAAAAATACCCAACACACACATCCCATTGAACATTGTTTTATAGTTTTAATGCGAGACGTTTAAGGAATTCTCTAGAAAAAAAAAATCTGCGCTATGAAAAATTGTGTAAATAAACGTAGTTTTTCACATACCCTTGTTCTCTCGAATATGAATCAACTTCTTTTCACATATAGCGCCTTTAAGCTTATCACAATGCTTGCAAAATTGCAGATATATGTTAATGGCAACTAGAAAATATTTATCACATCTGTGTGAGTTTCA
>JADBJO010000863.1:397958-400458 GCA_016801955.1 Conus betulinus
ATATATATATATATATGTGTGTGTGTGTGTGTGTGTCTGTGTGTGTCTGTGTGTGTGTCTGTGTCTGTGTATGTGTATTTATTATATACTTCCTACTTTTTTAAGAAACAGGTGCCTAAAGACCACAAAGGTGAGTGCACCTGGACTGACATAAAATATTCAAAGGTATAGCCAAAGTGGAACTGGTTATGTATATAGAAATCCTGCTTCATCACGCAAATGGCTTGACGGCTTTGTTCGTGTTAAGGATGAAATTGGTGAAAGCAGTCAAACTATTTGATATTAGGCGATTTAATTTTAGTTCATCTAAACCCTAAGCAGTCTGGCAATCAGTTTCTGCACTGTTCTAATGCCACTTGATTGCATGCAAATGTGATATCAACAATCTTTCGAACGACAGAAAACTACAATAATGGAGAACCCAAGCCGTCTTAAAAGGGATCTTTGGTGGGATCAGTACGAACCATTTGTAAAGATCTCCAACCTAATCTGGACCATTGGTGATTACATTGTGTGCGTGTTCGGAATATTTGGAAATGTGATGATCATTTTAATCATGCTTCGCCTTCCGGCATCTACATCTAGTGTTTTCTTCCACGCTCTGGCCTGCTCTGACCTGCTAATATTGATAATGGAGGCCCTAAACGACCTGCTCCAAAGAGAAGTCGGTGAGCCATATTTCGTCCGTCTCGGCTCCTGGCAATGTAAAGTGTTCAAAATGATGCTACACATCATACGAACTTTATCTCCATGGATGCTTGTCTCACTCACCACGTTAAGAGCAGCTTCTGTGCTGTGGCCACTTCGCGTCAATGCTGTGTGGACGAAAGCAAAGTCGCGAGTTACTGCTGGAACAATGACCGTTCTCTTCACTCTGTCTAACTGTCACTTTCTCTACGGATTTGATATAGGATCTTGTGATTGGGTATGCTGTCCTGATGGCCTATTAGGTGTGTACCTCTGGTTTTATTTCACCATCGGATAGACATGACTGCAAATTGCTTCCTACCTACTGCGTTGTTGGTGGCAAGTTAACAGTGTTTTACTGTGGACTGTTATGAGATCTGTCAAAGAAGGCACGCATTCCCGTGTACAACAAGCCGTTCAGGATTCCAGGGAGCGGAAAGTAACTTCATTGACTGTTACCTTGATTGCTACAAGTGTTTATTTTTTCCTCTTCTCAGTGCCAATCACAGTTTATTTGATCACACACCTATATGTTGACAGGAGTGACCCCATTCAGGCTGGTCAAAATGCAGTTTTCCATGCAGCCAGCCACGTCCTCTGGTACTGCAATAGTGCCATCAACTTCTAATTGTACTGTCTAACTGGCGCCAAATTCAGAGATGAGTTTCGCAGAGTACTGTGCGCGTGCTTTGGCATATTCCGAAAGGCAAAAAGTCCGTTTTGAGTAAAGATCCGTCCCGTCAACGACAACGGCGCCATCTTGAGTCGAATTTGCAGTGAACACAGTGATGTAAATGAAAGTTTGAGAGTTGCTGCTGACTCATTCATAGCAAGCTGTCCGCTTCTGTACAATGATCACACTTCCTACGTGAGCATAACGCTGTCTTCTGGGAAAAAGAAAACACCCGAAGGTGTTAGGGAGGACCCAGGGAAGCACTGTCTCCACCTGCCTTTTGAGCGGTCCTGCACCACCCTTGGAGGCCTGCGCTGTGTTGACGATGGGTACAGGCACGCGCAGGACATTCCATTAAGATATCAAGGGACATAACTGCTCCTGAAACAGAGGTAAATCAGACTACAGGATGCAACTCATAATAACAGCCTTAAAGTAGCATCCCCATGGGTGTACCAGCCCGTATTTCATAACTGCAGACCCCACCGGCGAAAAACACCACCCTCCAGCTGTCGAGCACACCCCACAGGCCCAACTACCCCCCTGCCCACGGACAGATGAAGACAGTGCCACTCCAAACACAGCCAAGCTTTCGCCCATACCGTCTTATGTGCCCTCAAGAGAGAATCCAAAGTTGTAGTCTTTCCCACTGTCAACAGGACTTTCCCTGTGGTCAGTGGGTCTTTCCATGCCGTCACTGGACTTTCTTCAGGGTCAGCCTAGTTAAGGCAAAGAAGAAAAAGAAACACCCGAAGGTGCTGGGGAGGAGAAGCACTGTCTCCACCTGCCTTTTGAGCAGTCCTGTACCACCCTTGGAGAACTGCGTTGTGTTGACGATGGGTACAGGCACGCGCAGGACGCTCTATGTAGAAGCTGTCCGCTTCTGTATAATGATCACACTTGCCACATGAGCATAACGCTGTCTTCTGAAACATACCTTTCATAAAGTTTGAAAACAAGAAATGTATTTGTTGCCTTATTTATTCACATACATATAGGTATGATAGAGCAGTGACAAGCTACCTATGTGAATATAAGAACTTTCTGCACCATAATGTTAAGCAAGCAATTAAAACAAAGACCACGTGACATAAGCGTCCGAGTCGAGAGTTACTTAATGACAAGCTCTCTTTCTGTATT
>JADBJO010000863.1:410458-417958 GCA_016801955.1 Conus betulinus
CACACTCACACAGAAAGAGAGAGACAACAAAGAGAGAGAGAGAGAGAGAGAGAGAGAGAGAGAGAGAGAGAGAGAGAGAGAGAGAGAGAGAGATTTTGAGGAGAGAGAGAGAGAGAGAGAAGAGAGAGAGAGACAGAGAGAGAGAGAGAGAGAGAGAGAGAGAGAGAGAGAGAGAGAGAGAGAGAGAGAGAGAGAGAGAGAGAGAGACCGTTAGGCAGACAGACGGACCGGCAGACAGACGGACAGTGACGGCTTCTTTTAAAAGAATTTAGGGATTTAGCTTGATACATATAATCTCACCAGTTGTTTCTTCCCTGATGGAGCCGTGTGCATGATCCCCCTCATTTTCCACATCCCCCCACGTGCAACAGTCTTACACATACATAAAAACGAAAGAGTGCAAGAAAGTTCGGAAGAGTGGACAACGAAAAGGCATATTTACCTTGGAGTCACTTTCTTTATGAAAAAAACATCATCAAGACTTTGTTGTATGTGTGCGTGCGTGTATGTGTGTGAGTACCTGTAAGTGTATGTGTTATAGTGCATGTGCGCGCACGCAAAATGCACAAATACGTGCATGTGTTTGTAAACTCTGTGTGTGTGTGTGTGTGTGTGTGTGTGTGTGTGTGTGTGTGTGTGTGTGTGTGTGTGTGTGTGTGTGTGTGTGTGTGTGTGTGTGTGTGTGTGTGTGTGTGCGCGCGCGCGCGTGAGTGTTGTGTGTGTGTGTGTGTGTGCGTGTGCATGTGTGTGTATGCGCGCGCGCGCATGCGTGCATGCGTGTGTATATATGTGTGCGTGCGTGCGTGCGTGTGTAAGAGTGAATGCATGTATGAGAATTTTTTTTTATTTATTTTATTTTTTTTTTATATTTTCCTCAGTTGCAATTGGTTTTCGAAAATGACTGAAATTGGCAGCCTAGATTCCGTTGTTTTTGTAAATACTTATACACATCTTTGCAGTAATCACAATATGGTTTATTTTCAGTAGCGTATGTCTGTCAATATTTTCTTGTCTAAGAATTCCAAAAAGCACAGTTTTTTCTTCAGAAAACACGATTTTTATGTTGTATTTGGCTAATATGTATTGACTGACAAATTTCCAAAACGAACTAACCTTATGACAATGAAAAAAGAAATGTTCAATATAATCAATTTCATCATTGCAATAAGAACAATTTCGATTATCCCTGATTTTCGTTTTGCATAGCATTATATTAGTCGGGTATATATTTTTGTAGAATTTTTCCATTGTAAAAACTCTCAATCTGGTTTCTTTTGTGCACAAGCGGGGTATCTTCCCATATATTTTCATTTAATTCCAGTCCTTATTTATTAGACCAAAAACGGGCTGCACATGGTTCTGTGTAACCGAGGGGAACACAAAGTTGCACGGAAATCCTTACAAGATATATATGCTTTTTGTTACAGAACAGAGGTGGTACTGAAAAATCTATATCATATCTATCTTGTTCACTAACCCTAGTAATAAAAATATGTATGTGGCTGCTGACACTACGTTATACTCTAAGATCCTTGCAGGGGAGGCTCCTATCTTGTTAACCACGTCCTGGTATGAAAGCATCCCATTTTGGACCATACATGTCACTAACATTTAGTATTTTGCCCTTTTTATCCAGTCAGGGAAGAAAAGGACATTTCCACGATATTTTATGTGTTGGTTATTCCACAGTAAAGAGGGAAAGGGTGTGAGACATCTTCATGTTTATTAAGATCTAGCCAAGTTCTCAGAGTAATTTTCCAAAAATGTGAATGTATCTTGTCTAAACCTTTGAAAAATGCGCTTTTAATATTTGCATAAAAAACGTGATGATATTCTCGCCAAAGGGTAGAAATATTTTCCTCGGAATTAAAGTCCATCTTTCATTGTTTTGAGGCCTTACAAATTCTTTCAACCCATAACAGGAGAAAAGCAGATTGCATCTGTCTTAGATCTATCATTTTTAATCCTCCTTTTTCATATTCACTACACATTACGCTTCTTTTAACTTTTTTCAAATGCCTTTCGATTACAATGTTTCTTACGCCAGAGAAATCTAAAAAGCATGCGATTTATATCAGGAATAACAAATGTTTGCATAACATAGACCATTTGTAAAATGTTTTAATAATATGTATTTTACCCATTACACTAAGATCTCTTTTTTTTCCCAAGAATGAATAATTCTCTGAATAGTTTCTATTCTTTGCAACCAATTGTCCTCAACTAGAGATGCGGGTTTATCATTCTCATAATAAATGCCGAGAATCTTTACTTTATTTTTCCACGTAAAGCCATAAAAGCTGTCTGTACTATTTTTTTTTTACTACCTAGCCACATAGCTGCTGATTTATTTTTATTTATAACCAAATCAGAAAACAAAGAAAAATCATTGAGTATATCTAATGCTTGCACCATGTCATGTTGATCTGTCAAAAATAAGGTAACATCATCTGCATAAAGCACAATTTTGATTACACTACCAAGCATATCTCTTGAACCCCCTAAATCAATTCTCTCTAATGTTTCTACAGTTTTTCATCTTTATAGCTAGTAATTCTATAGCCAACACAAAAACCAAGGGAGAAAAAAGGACATCCTTGTCGGATTCCTGTCTCAACCGCAAAAAACTCTGATGTCCAGCCACTATACAAAACACAACTACGAGTATCAGTGATAATACTTGAAACCATCTAATGAATTCTTCCCCCAAACCCATACTTTTTGAGAGAGCTGTTAACATAAAGTCTTTAGATATACTGTCAAAAGCTTGTGTTTAATCAATACTTAAAAGCAAACCAGGAATATTTTCTACATTTAATTGATCGATAACATCATCAATTAGTCTCAATAGCGTAGCTACTCGACGTCCCTTTATATACCCAACCTGATCTTCACTTACTAAATCTCTAATTACTTGACATAAACGAGTTGCCAAACATTTAGACAAAAGCTTATAATCGCTATTCGTTAACGAAATTGGTCTCCAGTTTTTTTTTTTTAAAACATTTCTAGGCAGATTTTTGCCTTTGTGAATTAATGTGATGATTGCTTTTCTCTGAGAAGGAGAAAGTGTCCCTTTTTCAAATGCAGAGTTAAGTGATGATGTTAACAAACTTTTTATACGACACCAAAATACTTTTTAAAATTCTGTTGTAAGCCCATCACTCCCCGGCGAAGAACCATTTTTTGAGGGCTTTAAGAGCTGTCAGTAATTCATTCTCTCGTCAAGTTGCCTTCACAACTATCCTTCTGACAGTCAGAAAGCTGTGGCACTGAAGAATCAGATATAAAGTTTTCTACCATTTGTTCCATGTTTCCTGCTCTTACCCTTTTCCTGTACAACGTCGAATAATAGTCTCGCTGCATTTTCATTATTTCTGACTGTTGTGTAACTAATCTACCATTTTTTCATCACAAAGTTCTTCTATTATCTTTGAATTTGCCCTTGATTTTTCCAAGTTTAGAAAATATTTTGTGTTCTTTTCCCCCCCTCTTCAATCCATTTCATTCTTGATCTTACCTGTGCTGCACGTGCTTTTATAAGTTTCCAGTAATTCTAATTCTTGCATTAAGTGCTGTCGCTGATTTTGATGATGAATATCGTCAGGATTTTTTTTGCAATTTTAATATCTATATCGTTTAACTTATCTTGTATTTCTACTAACTTATTTCTTCTTTCGATGCTCTACCTTTAGCATAAATCATTGTAAAACTCTTAATCTTCAGTTTTTAGGATTTCCCATTCCATTTGAAAATCGATGTTTTCGTCCATATGTGACATATGATCATCTATCAAACTATTCATCTGTGTGACATAGTTTAAGTCATTCAACAATGAGTTATTGAACTTCCACAGCCCAGGTCCCCTCTCAAAGCTTGAGAATTTCAATTTGAGGGAGCAACCTCTGTGATCTGTGAAAGGCACAGAATGAATATGGGCAGTCTCTATTGTTTTATCAAACAAATCATCATTGGATATGAAATAATCCAATCGACGTGCAATAAAAGAGAAAAGTTTTTATGCCATGTAAATTCCTTTTCATCAGGATGAAACAGTCTCCAGGTATCATACAGGTCATGGCTTTTTTATTAAATCATTGAATTTCTTTACTGTGCTCTTTGCATGTTTTTCTCCAGAGATGATATCAGAATCGTTATCTAATACACCAGTTGAAATCCCCGCCAATTAACAAGTGCTCTGACTGAACAGTAGAGATAACATCTCCCAGTTCATCAAAGAAAGTATTCTTTTCGTTGTCATTATTTGGAGCATATACATTCACAATGACCACTCTTTTTATGCTGAACTTCTATTTCAATGGCCAAAATTCGTCTTGAATTGAACACTATCTTGTAATTATCAACCACATTGTACCGAAATAAAACAACTTGACCACAACTATGTGATATATAACTATTATATAATAATTCACCCTTTGCCCCATTTTTTTTTTCCATTGCCCATAAACTTCATCAGTGATATGTGTTTCTTGCAAACAAACGATGACGTACTTTTTCTCTTTCAAGTGTTTAAATATTGATTTTCTTTTCCAACACGAGCGCAGACCCCGTGAATTTAATGAAAAAAACGGTCAATCCGGAATCACAAGCCATAAGGAAAGTTCGTAATCCAAGCAGTTATCAAATCCAAACGCAAACCCGTAAGCAAAGTCCGTGTAACGCGCGTGAGTCGTCTCGTCAGGTCAAACCGGCACACTCGGTGAAGATTCACCCACCCATCTCCCCCACCTTTACTCTGCCCACTCGACACGGAGCGGTCAGGTGAGGGCCGCGAACAGGTGAGCATTTTAGCCTTTGGCCCGTCACGCCGCTGGCTAGGTGAATCCTCGTCACCTGACCTCTGTCGCTTACACCGGTGCTGCGTGAACGCTGGTCCGTCACACGTACGCTGTATTGCCGGAAAATTTTCCGCGGCGAAGGTGAGAACTTTGCCAGCGTCAATTCCATCAGTCTGAGTTTCGGGAACCACATCTGTCATAGAGTCTTCAAAGACATCTTCCCCATCCTCAAACAAATTTGCCCCTACCTGTTCATCTCCTGACTGCTGGCTTCTACCCGTGAGCCTGACATCTTCTGTACGCTCCATTTGAGCACATTCCTCTTTTTCAGCGATAGGTCCACTCTGGGGGTCAGAGAAAGTGCCACAGGCCGGATCACCACGCTTGTGGCCACACTCTGCAGGCAGTCCCTGCAAGTCACCAGATTCTGACACTGTTGTCGGTGGTGTCCTGACTGCAGGCAGTTAGAGCATACAGGGCTCCGTGACACTTTGGGGCTGCTCCTTGTGGTAGAGGCGAGCAGTAAAACCACCCACCTTTACAAATCTGTCCAGTGGTACTAAAGGGCAGTTAATAAACACAAAGCGTCGACCTGTAACACAAACGGGTTAGCTTTCCGTCCCTGTCCCTGATCTTCTCCATTAGGAGAGAAGATCTGAGAACACATCCCAGTCTAACAAGAGCACTCTCTATATCGTCATTGGACACTGAGACTGGAAGATCTGAGATGAACAGTTTTTGTAACGGGAACTTCAACACCATCCCTCCCTCTCAAAATGAATGGATTCTTGTCAAAAAGGGACACAGTACATCCATTTATAACAATCCCCCCAATCAACAGTTGAGTCCTGGCAGCTCGAGTCAGGGGTAGATCCTCCAGAGACCTTTGATGCATGCGCACCATATACTGTTTCCCTGCCGCACACTCTTTCGGCAGCCAGACAAACATCTAAATCAGAAAAACTACCTCCGCTTGAATTATAGTATTATCAACAAAAGGTAAGTCTTTATGCTTGAAAAAAACAGGCTCCACTCGCTGTGAGACAGCCATTATGAAAAAAAAAAAGGGGGGGGGGGGGGGGGGGGATGGAGGGGGGGGGGGGGGGGAGGCAAAAAAAAAAAAAAAAAAAAAAAAAGCACCGAAGAAAATGGCAGAATTCGTTGGGTTGGAGTTACATTTTTTACATCACAAACTGCACGTGCAAAAGGTGAAGCAAAAGGAAAAGCAAAGCACAAACCGTTTCAAGGCGTACCCATGGAAAGAAAACAACAACAACAACAAAAAAAAAACCTTGGAATAATCAAAAAACACTAAAATACCAAAACAATTCACCAGAACTAGAAAGTGCCACCATAAACCACCTTCAAACTTCACATACTGCAAGCCTGTGTCATCAGCTAGGCAGCACACACTATAAAAGAGCACTGAGCGCGCGATACTGCCGAGAAAAACAGAAGATACACACAGAGCTTACAAAAGCGCGTCCTCTCGACATCGAGTGAACATCCCATCTCTGTGTGTGTGTGTGTGTGTGTGTGTGTGTGTGTGTATGTGTGTGTGTGTGTGTGTGTGTGTGTGTGTGTGTGTGTGTGTGTGAGTGTGTGTGTGCGTGTGCGCGTGCGTGCGTGCCTATGTGTGTGTGTGTGTGTGTGTGTGTGTGTGTGTGTGTGTGTGTGTGTGTGTATGCAAGCGCACGCGCGTGCGCGTGTGTGTGTGTACGTGTGTGTGTGTGTGTGTGTGTGTGTGTGTGTGTGTGTGTGTGTGTGTGTGTGTGTGTGTGTGTGTGTGTGCGCGCGCGCGCGCGCGTGCGTGCGCGCGCACGTGCGCGTGAGTATGTGCACGTGCGTATGTGCGTGCATGTGTGCGCGTGCGTGTGTGAGCGTGCGCACGTGTGTGTGTGTGCGCGTGCGCTTGTGCGCGCGCGTGAGTGTGAGTGTGTGTGTGCGTGCGTGCGCGCGCGTCTCTGTATGTGTGTGTGTGTGTGTGTGTGTGTGTGTGTGTGTGTGTGTGTGTGTGTGTGTGTACATAGTCAGACAGACAGCCTGTAGACAGACAGGTAGATAGGTAGGTAGACAAGTAGATTGAAAGATGGATAGATAGGTAGGAAGACAGGTAGATAGGTAGACAGAATCATTGATAGATAGATAGATAGATAGATTGATAGATAGATAGATAGATGGAACGATCCATCGATCGATCGATCGATCGATCGATAGATAGATAGATAGACAGATAGATAGATAGATAGATAGATAGATCGACAGAAGGATAATTGGATAAAAAGATAGGTTGAAAGGTAAACCTGTCTGTCTGTCTGTCTTTCTGTCTGTCTGTCTGTCTGTCAGTCTCTGTCTCTCTCTCTAACTCCTGGCTCTTTTTACTCTTAAAATCAATTTAACTTATGTCCTCGATGAACATTCTAACTTGCCTTTTTATTAGCTGTTAAACTTCCCTTTGAGACTCCAGTTCGACCTCCCAGAAAAATCAAACCAAAACCAATAATGATTTTGGTATTCAATATATCTGCGCCAATGATTGTTTTCTTCCAAAATAGTTTTCCAAAAAAGAAAAAAAACCTCTCATTCTGCCGTACTATCAAAGGTATGTCATTTCCTGTGACATTCGATTTAAAGAGCATGACCACCGCTCCCAACTGGCAAACCGGTGACCCAACATCATGCTGGTGACCATCTGGCTGAA
>JADBJO010000863.1:422958-452958 GCA_016801955.1 Conus betulinus
GTCATCTTCTTGCGAATAATCTGCAGAGAGGGACGGAAGAAAGAAAATACACACAAAACACTCGCTTACAACAGGAACTCACACCCTTACCGTACCTTCTATGTAACCGAAGACAAACAACAACAGTTCACTCCTCTCTCCTATGTAGTCTCACGTGCTTGTCCTATATAGGCTCACGTGTTTGTCCTGTATACGCTCTCACGTGCTGTCCTATATAAGCTCACGTGTTTGTCCTATATAGGCTCATGTATTGTCCTATATAGGCTCACGTGTTTTGTCCCTATATAGGCTCACGTGCTGTCCTATATAGGCTCACGTGTTTGTCCTCTATAGGCTCACGCGTTGTTCCTATATAGGCTCACGTGTTGTACTTATATAGGCTCACGTGCTGTCATATATAGGCTCACGTGTTGTCCTCTATAGGCTCACGTGTTGTCCTTTATTACGCGTACGTGCTGTCCTAGTCCTTGTAAGCTCACGTGTGTTGTCCTATATCGGCGCCCTCACGTGTTGTCCCAACGTTCAGCAGGCAGTGCACGTAATGCAGACAGTGTCACAATGGCCCAGGTCAATGGATGATGTCATTGATCTCTGACGTCACGCCATGTCCAGCCATGTGGCACTTGCCTGTTGGCAGAGGGGGGGTGAATGAGTTCTGTCGTTTGTGGCCAGGCAGCACTTAAAGAGTCATTAAGGTGTCGTCAGCATGTTCTGGGGCTGCGGAGGGGCATGGGTAAGAAGAAGAGGGATGGGATTGATGGGAGGAGAGGGAGATAGGTCTGATCAAGTTGTTTAGAGAATCTAGAAGCTAGATGAGCGGGATTTAAGGGGAAAAAAAAGGAAATAGACTAAATTGTAAATGCTTGCGCGATCATCAAATTCCTTACAGTGATTTTGAAGGACCGGGGATGGTCTGTGTGTAAAGAACATGTGTGGCATGATGGCGTGTACAGTTGTGTGGTTGCGTGCCAGCCGAGATGGGGAGGACAACATATACAGTGCATGGACTGGTCTCCCACTCGGCAACTGGCTAAGAGCGTCTGAGAACCGGGAGGAGTGGAGGAAGCGGGCTGCAAAGTCTTCTGTGGGCGCTTCATCGGTCTTCAAAGCTCTGGGATAGATGATAGGTGATTGGGTGGGCTAACCCGACAATGGCCATTGTATGATGAAGATTTAATCTATGTGTATCTGTCCGCAGGCTATCATTGGCCCATATTTGGTGAAAACGTTGTGTGTCCAGTTCGGCTTCATGTCATGTCACAGTCTGGCTAATGGTGGTCTTTGAGTGGGGAAGAAAATGGTCAGAACCATTTGTCTTTGTGTAGCTGTCTTGAAAACCTTGCGCTTTCTGCGGTAGTGCGTTTGACCTGATGGTTGTTGCTTTGTCTGTCTGTCTGTCTATCTGTCTGTCTGTCTGCATGTCTGTTTCTTTCTCTTTCTGTAGCAGTGCACTTGACCTTGTGTTGCTTGTTCTGCCTGTCTGCCTGCCTGCCTGCCTGTCTGTCTGTCTCCCTCCCTCTCTCCCCATGGACCTTCCCATCAAACAATGACCGTTTAATAGTACTGTCTAACACACACACACCCACACACACACACACACACACACACACAACACACACACACACACACACACACACACACACACACACACACACACACACACACACACACACACACACACACACACGTCGCGCGCACATATGCACACACACAGATGCACGCGCGCGCGTGCACGCACGCACGCACTCACACACACACACACAGACAACGCTTCCCCTGTCCGTTCGTATTACAGCATCAGTGGTAATTCATCCTACCAGCAGTGCCTGCATCATCTCCATGTGAACAATCTGCAGGGAGAACCGTAGAAAGAATACGACGGATAATGCAGAGAAAGCCCGCCAGGCTTATGCTTGCCAGAGGCTAGAGGCATGTTAATGGGGAATAGCATCAGACTGCATTGTTCAAACGAATCCCAACAGGTTCAATGAGGTCTGCAAGAGTTTTAGGGAGCTCTGCATGCAACTCCCCGAGAGTCAAGTGGGGATTTCTGAATATAAGTTTCGCAAGAGAGTTTAAAGAGCAGTGAGAGGTTTGGGGGGAGAGAGGAGAGAGGGAGAGAGAGAGAGAGAGAGAGGAGAGAGAGAGAGAGAGAGAGAGAGAGAGAGAGAGAGAGAGCAGAGGAGAGAGAGAGAGACAGAACAGGACCAGAGAGAGAGAGAGGAGAGAGAGAGTGTTGAGAGAGAGAGAGAGAGACAGACAGACAGACAGAAGAGAGAGACAAAGAGACAGACAGACAGACAGACAGACAGACTGAGAGAAATGATGGTGGAGCAGAAGGGAGTATATGCTTGGTTCTCATGGAGGGAATTCACACACACACACACACACACACACACACACACACACACACACACACACACACACACGACAGAGAGAGAGAGAGTGGAGAGAGAGAGAGAGTAGAGATGAGGAGAGGAGAGAGAGAGAGAGAGAGGAGAGAGAGTTGAGAGAGAGGATGATGATGATGATGATATGATGATGATGGTGATGATGATGATGATGGTGATGACGACAATGGTGATGGCGGAGCAGAAGGGAGTAGGGCTTGGTTCACATGGAAGAAAATTGTTGGATTAGGAATTGATAACTACTGCAAAGTACTGGCAATCGTTTCACGTTTCGTTGACATACGGTCACGTAAATGTCTTGGAGGCAAGTCATGAACGGAACTCTCTTATATCGGATCTTTAGTGGCGGTCTTGGCGCAGGTCTTCACAGACAGACAATGAATAGAAACGGTATTTTTCAGTCTTTGCGAATAGAATCAAAATAATGAAACAAATGTTATTTTGGTGAATGGTGATAGTACACCATCTTGGTAAACAATTAGGTGAAGTTTCATAAAAAAGGATCTAGACGTGTATTCTGTAAGTGACACTAAGACTGTCGAATCTAAATGTGTGTTGCTATGCTCTTTGTAAACGGGTAAAACGTGGACAATGTAGCATAGCACCCTCCCATCGCGCGTATGCGCGCACGCGCACCCTCCCCCCCCCCCCACACACACACACACAAAACGAGTGCGCGCATGCACATCAACACACACACACACACACACACACACACACACACACACACACACACACACACACACACACACACACACACACACACACACACACACACACACACACACACAGCACACACACACACACACACACACACACACACACACACACGCACACACACAAAAACAAAACGCGTGCGCTCATGCACATCAAACACACACACACACACACACACACACACACACACACACACACACCATCAGCTGTCGTCATTTTTATTGATGGTGTACCCGAGGTCCTTCCCAGTCTGTGCAACCAGATAATGAAGCGAAGAGTGGTCCATTAACTGTGTTCTGCTTCCTTATCTCGAGAGAGAAAGTGAAGA
Organism: Conus betulinus; assembly: GCA_016801955.1. Lineage (NCBI taxonomy): Eukaryota > Metazoa > Mollusca > Gastropoda > Neogastropoda > Conidae > Conus > Conus betulinus. The sequence goes on from JADBJO010000863.1 coordinate 426,415, forward strand.
GCGGGTCAGGGGTCAGTGGTACCCCGGATGAGAGGTTTGCTGTACAGTCAATCCACACCTCCGAATCTGCCAACACTCAGACCCTGACTGACCACAGGCTGTCAGGGGCTAAAAAGCGAGCAGTTCTGCTTCAAAAGTAGAACAGGAACACTTTCAGGGGTAACTGCTCTGTATTAAGGAGGTGTGACCGTGGCGAAGTAGGTTTTATTCTCTATTCGATTGTCAGGAACTGTCCAAGTTTCCTGGTCTTTAATATGTGTTGGTATACAAATCGGGTATGTCGACAGAGAACAGATTCTTCATGCAAGTTTTGAAAAGAGAAGAATTTTTTTTTTTCCAAATGACATTAACCTTCCCGTGCCTTGGTTCAGCTGGTCAAGGAAACCGCGCCGCTCGTATACATCGAACATAGTGACAATACATCACAGGGCGATTGGGTTATCACCTTTACGTTGGTCAGTTTTTTCGGAGGATGAACTGTTCAGCAACGACGTATGCGGCGACGTTGCAAGGGCGCATACCTCATAGTATTTGAAAGACACAGGAGGAGTCAGTGATAAGCACAAAGTTAAAGCCACGACAGCCTTTGATACCTATTCCAAACCTGCAGAGAAGATGAGGTGAAAACAAATGAAAATAGGGAAAAAAACGAATATTAATATTTCTACAAATACGGACACTTTCTGAATGAATCTAAACTAGACCATCGATCATATTACCCATTCTCTCCAGACACGCTATAAACACATGGTTTGTATTTTTTCTTTCTTCCCTTACAGTGAAGGGTAAAGGCACGGATTATATTATGTAAGTCGATGTGAGATGACATGATTTATAAAGGTTTTGTGACGTTGTTGAAGCCAAACACAGGAATAAACAAAAAAACAAACAAACAAACAAACAAAACCTTTTTTTTTATCCATGAACAAAGTGTGTTATGGAATGCATTTGGGAACTAACAGCATGCAGAGACTTGTGAGTGACACACTCTTCAGTTTTACACTGGTGTTTTAAATTGTCAACAAAGCTTTGCTTCACGAGCGTATTTTAGTTCAGTTTACAGTAGCACTTCTATTGTTTATTTAAAAATAAAGAAAAATGAAAGTGGGATCATGTTATATTTTCAACGCATCCAATGTTACCAACACATCCAATGCAAAATCAGCGTTTGTATAAAACATAAAATCAAAGCATAAGGACAATATTCGCTGATTCTGATAAAAAAAAAAACTTTGAATGACAAAAATGATAATAATGATAATTATAGTAATAATGATAACGATAACAATAATAATGGTGACAACAATAATATCAAATGATGATTATGATGGTGGTGTGATAATAATAATAATAATAATAATAATAATAATAATAATAATAATAATAATAATAATACAACAATGATATAATGATATGATAAAAACAATAACAACGACAACAATGATAATAATGAAAACAATATGATAATAATAATAATAATAATAATAATAATAATAATAATGACAATAATGATAATAATAATTGTTCTTATTCTTACTCAGGATAACATTTATGATTTTAGTAATCTCAAACTATCACACCTGATCTCACTATTTTGTAGAATCACAACTGTTTTCTACATTAAAGCCGGTACATCGCATAGTAATGCAAATGACACAAGTATGTGTGTTCGCTTGTGAGGAGAAGTGGCGATCATAAAATTTTCCTGCCGTCGCCTTTTTTTTTCTTTAGACTTTAGCAGTTTTCCTAACAACAAAAAAAGTACATTATCCTTCAGAAAATGAAGAAAATAACTGCGATCCTACGGAAAAGGGAAGCATTAGTCAATAAAAAGAGGGTTGTTGTGATCTGGCAGAAAACGATAATTATAGTAATTGTCCCTGTTGTTGCTGTTTTCCACGGGAATACCAGCAATTTCCTTCCGGATGGTCACTCTTGCCCTTACTCCCCCCAGTGCTCCCAGAAAGGAACGCTGACGGATTCAAACCCTCTCTTGAGAAACGCGAGTTGAAGAACTAATACCAAAACACCCTGATAAAATAAATGAGAGTTGTCTGGGTGCTTGTGACTAAATATCAGCCTTCCATACCGACCAAACAAGACTCTGCTCTCTCTCTCTCTCTCTCTCTCTCTCTCTCTCTCTCTCTCTCTCTCTCTCTCTCTCTCTCTCTCTCCTCCTTGACATGAAGACTGTATTTTGTCATTGTCAATAAAAAACGATTCTGAAGCGTCTGAAGTGTCTCTCTCCTATCAAAAGTCTGCACTGTGAAACAGAGCATGGCGCAAAGGAACCGTCTGGTCATCTCTGGTTGGATGTAAAAAAAATGAAGAAAACATGTCTTGACTCGTGACTCTGTAACACGGATGCTTGTACAAGGTGCTCTTTGTTTTTATTTACCTGCTTAATGTATTATCATTTTGGTATGGCTCTTTGTTTCACTTGTGTGCATGATGATTTGATCACTTTGTGGCTGGATTTCTTGTACATTATACCTATAAGCAAGTTTGAATTAAGGAGGGGACGAACCCGTTTCTTGTTTTCATATTTCGTAGCATATACGTTTCAGTAGGTAGCATTCTTTCCACTTAGGAAGTATGATCACTATGAAGCAGCAGATAACCAGCTCCAAATCACATTCAGTGCCAGCTCTCGCCCTTTCCTTTACATCACTGTGTTCAATACAAAACTAGTTCCAGAAGGCATTACTGTCGTCGACAGTGTAGGCCTTGGCTCAGATCTGACTTTTTGCCTTGTAACATATACCAAAGAACGCACACGTTATCCTGCAAAACTCAGTTCTGAACTGGGCGCCCGTTAGACAGTACAAGTAGAAGTTGATGGCGCTATTGCAGTACCAGAGGACGTGGCTAGAAGCATGGAAGACTTTAGTTAGTCCATTCGCAACTGGGTCACTCCAATCAACATATGGATACCTGATCAAGAAGACTGTGATTGGCGCTGTGAAGAAGAAAAAGCAAATACTTGTAGCAATCAAAGTAACAGTCAATGAACTCACCTTCCGCCCTCTTGAATCCTGAACGGCTTGTTGTACACGGGGATGCCTGCCTTCTCTGACAACTCTAACACTCCACAGTAGAGTACTGTTGCTAGCCACCAACAACATGAAAGGCAGAAAGCAATTTACAGTCATGTCTATCCAAGGCCCAATGATGACATAAAACCAGTTGTAAATTTCTGAAACGGCATCAGGACAGCATATCACATCACAAGATCCTATGTCAAATCCATAGAGAAGATGACATTTAGACAGAGTGAAAAGAACTGCTATTGTGCCTGCAGTAACTTGCGACTTTGTTTTCGTCCACACAGCGTTGACGCGAAGTGGCCACAGTACAGAAGCTGCTCTTAACGTGGTGAGTGAGACAAGCATCCATGGCGATAAAGTCTTTACGATGAGCAGCAACATCCTGAACATTTTGCATTGCCAGGAACCGAGATATTCAAAGTTTGGCACATTGAATTCTCTGTTGAGCAAGTCGCTTAGGGGAAACATTATCAATATCAGCAGAGATCAGAGCATGCCAGAACAAGAAAGAAAACACTAGAAGTGGAGCCCTGAAGGCGAAGCATGATCAAAATGATCATGACATTTCCGAATATTCCAAACAAGCATATAACATAGTTACCAATCTTCTCAACCTGGTCGGCGATCCTTTCAAATGGTTCGTATTGATCCCACCAAAATTCGAATGTGAAACGGCTTGGGTTCTCCATTATTCTACTTCTGAGTCAATGAGACTGCCTGTTATTATCAAATTTGGAGGTTGACAGTGGGATGAGAGCTATACTTTGGTGGTAAAACTATCAACATTGAAAAGCAGTGACAGATCTACATCTACTGCATTCATTGTAAACGCTAGTTTTAAAAGAACTTTGACCTTCTCAGTGTAAATGGACTAACTTAATGCTTATCTAAACTGTCTCTCAAGGCATGCTAAGGGACAGATCAATCAAATGTGGTAGAATTAAGAGAGAGAGAGAGAGAGAGAGAGAGAGAGAGAGAGAGAGAGAGAGAGAGAGAGAGAGAGAGAGAGAGAGAGAGAGAGACAATGACAATGACGATTATAATTACAATGATTCATTTTATCATAACGGTGAAAGTACAGACAGACAGAGGGAGAGACAGAGAGAGAGAGGGGGGGGGGGGGGGGGGTGGGGGCTGTTTATTCTGTAAGAGAGAGAGACACAGAGAGAGAGAGAGAGAGAGAGAGAGAGAGAGAGAGAGAGAGAGAGAGAGAGAGAGAGAGAGAGAATACAAACTTCGTACATGACAAGACCACAATAAGTTAATAATGATGTGCGAGAGTCGGTGAGATCGGTAACAAATCGCGCGTCCATGTCTTTTTCAGATTTAGAAAAAACAACAGAAAAACAGTTTGTCAGCAAGAGTTTCAATGTGAGACTGCCTCTTAATCATACGTCCATGTCTATTTCAGACCTAGAAAAAGACAGCAAAACAGTTTGTCACAGAGTTTCAATATGAGACTGCCTCGAGCCCCACCCCCGGGACTCGGTGCTAACGTACTTGTTCGATGGGTGTGGACGTCTGTAATCATTCTTGTACTCAGACTCTCTGTCTATGTTTTGCCTTCAAGTGATATCCATGTGTTCCTTCTTCTTCGGGTTATATGCCATGTAAATGTAAGAAAACCACTCAGATACGTCGTTTAAACGTACCAATTAGGAGCTTTAGACTGTCAGTAAGTCTACCTCGCTTGAATTGCGAGACGTGTCACCAGCAAAAAGGTCACACATGAGACTCCGTTCTCAGACAGTTCTAGCGAGAGAAAACCGTTCAAACAGAATATGGGAAGTTCTGAAACAGACCTTTCAGACACTCTAGATTAGTCAACCTCAGCAGATGAGAAGCAGTAATTGTTAGGTTCCGTTGGTAAGATCAATTTTGAAAGACTGATAATGCATTTAAAATGATTTATTAGGTATGAGACTTCTGTCGCAGAATGTTTGGAGAGGAGAAGGGATATTGCAGTTTTCTGAGACGCGCTTTGGATTTTGATTTTAAAAATAACTTCAGTGAGATTTGATAAATGTTTATCGAATTAGTTTGATGACCACTTGCGTTGGCTTTGTGATTTGCTGAGTGATCTAGGTGTATGCAATATACTGCTTGCTTTGTTTAGGTGTATCTTTGGACTTTACATTTTTTTTTGCTGTCCCAACCTCTGCACCACCTCAGAGGCAGTGCACCCACGCTGCTCATTCCGACACCCCGTCAACAGCCACAGCCCGGTCGGCCCCGCCACAGCCCCGGCACCGGCAACCAACAGGAAGCAGTCAATGTCAAGTCGTCAAGAGGCAACCCACCGGAGGAGACACTGCACTGCGGCAGAGTCATTTCAGTGGTGTTCAGTGGCGCCTGTTCTGATCTAACATACGCAGGACACCACCTACTAAGCCCCCTACTGACGACAATAATTGCTTAGTCGCGGAACAGGCGTGAGTGAGCTCTTCCTCCGGAGGGCGCCACCACGTCCGTCCAACGACAGCCCCCATGGACTCGCCGATACCGGTGACCCCAATGGAATCAAACCAAAGTCACAGACGTGGAGATGACATGGAAAATGAAGTCACCATGAGAGCAGAGCATGAAGGGCCACAGAATTTGAGACATTTCTTTATGTTAATCGATGAGAATGGGGATGATTAAGATGGTGCTACTGAATTCCATTTCGGTCTGAGACTACATGACAGGGCTGTACTCTACGCTTCCTTTCATGATATATCCCGGCGTCAACCAGGCCCGAGAGATACAGGCACCTGCAATGTTGGTCAGGAAATTTGAGCAACACTCTCAGAAACGCATCCATTAAGTGGATGAAACTCGACTGTGTGGTCCCAGCCTTCCCAACTGAGTCCGCAGCAAACCCAACTCTGGGTAGGAGCCGGTCGGGGCAGAAAAAACCCACATGACTCTGATGGGATTCGAACCCACGACCTTCCAGCCGGGAGTCCGCGACGCAAACCACTTCGCCATGACGGCTGGTGGACTAACATTTTGCTGAAATATTGTCTTCAAGGGTTGTAAATATGAGTCATACCTTGTATGCGTCTAATTTAATTTTCTTGTTTTCCCTTTCGTTTTTGTTAGTGCTCCTATATCTGTCAGTACTAAGTCAATGTTTCTCTTGAATTTCTGCTTTGTTTCATTTTTACTTAATAGAAATTCATGACTTCAGTTATATTCGGAGTGAACCAACCAGAGACTTTTGGAAAAATGGACTCTCTTTTGCCGAGATGGTGTGTTTCTCAATCACAATTTGTAATGCACCATAGGTGGCGTACATTTTTTTTTTTTTATTGAAATGTTTGAAATATTTATAGTAAATAGCAGCGTTGTCTCTGGCTCTATTAAAGTAGTTTTCTGTGGTCCCTAGCGTTTCTCCCTAGCCATGTATATTATATGGGCCATGTATATTATATGGGGGAGTTTTCATTCATATTTTTGCCGGAAAATATTTACTGATAGAAGAGTTTCTGCTAGTGTAGATGTGGTCTTGTAAGGTAGACGTGCATGGGTCACTCTCATAAGACAAGGACAAGTTGGTTTGGGGCTAAATAGTGCAGAAGTTCATTGCCAGTATGCTTAGGTTTAATTTAATTACAGTTAAATCACGTACTTTCATACAATTCGATTGTCTTCGCGCTGATCCCATCCCTCATGTGACCAAAGCTTTAAGCCAAGTGTTTGGTAAAGCAACATTTCATTTTACATAAATAATCTAGTATGGGATAACTTTGGATAAATTAACTCAGTCCAGGTGCACTCAACCTTTGCGGTTTCTGGGTAAAAAAGCACACACACACACACACACACACACACACACACACATACATATATATATATATATATATATATATATATATATATATATATATAAGTTTAAAAATATGATTAAAAAGAGATTAAAAAACACCAACAAACTTGTTTCAAGCTCTCTCATATCTCTGAATTCAAAAGTTGAGATCATAAACAATTGCAGGCACAAATGGAAATTCTTGTCAACACACCATTCCTTAACACACCCTCCCTGAACGCACCCCCAATCAAAATTGTAAAAAAAATATACAGGCCGCGTGAAACACATGCAGAACTCACGCTTACACACACACAATATATATAACACCGGTAGCGTGCCCAAAATGAACACCCTGAAGAGAGCAGAGAGCTTGAAACAAGTTTGTTGGTGTTTTTTAATCTTTTTTTTAATCATATTTTTAAACTTATGTCGCTCCTTCCCGGTTGAGCGTTTTTAGAGTTCTTGCTGGCTCTCTAGTTTTATTTGTGATATATATATATATATATATATATATATATATATATATATATATATATAATGCTGAACAATTAAGTAGTGGGGGAAAACAAGTGCAGGTTAACAATTCTTCCATCATTATAGTAACGACTTGGCAAAGATTTAAAATTGAGGGAGAGAAAAAAAAATGAAGTAAATGGGAAAATGTATATCATGAATATGAAAACCTTCACTAGCTGCATGAAGAAACTATCGCAATCCCTCTCGAAGGCAGATCTATATGTATCGCCTGCTCCGAGGCCTTTCGTCCGCTGGATCGGACTTATCAGGGAGACACGGCTGATTGTGTCTGTGCTCTTAGCGTCAGATAGAGACACACCACAGTCCATAATTCTGTGGTGTTCCCGACGCCAAGGGTTCAAAAAAGAATCCAACAGCACCCCCAAAGCAGCCAGCGAAAGGTAGTAGAATTAAACAAAACGAAAGTGTGGAGAGGAAAAAAAGTTGTTGAAAACTAAAAACATTACGCAAACAGTATGAAATGTAAGAGACAATCTTTGAGCCTATGCTTGAGGATCCATTTAAGGATGCAAGGGAGATCAAAAGATATGGAACAGTCTGAGTGGTCAGCTCTGCTGTTCAATAACCCAAGCATTGTCAGCGGCTAAGAATTGTGCAGAACAACCTTTCCTTAGATCTCCTAAGAGATGCAATCACCCACTGATTGATCAAACAATATAATGCTGAACAATTAAGAAGTGGGGGAAAACAAGTGCAGGCAGGTTAACAATTCTTCCATCATTTTAGTAGCGCGACTTGGCAAAGATTTAAAATTGAGGGAGAAAAAAAAAAAAAGAAAGAAAAAGAAGTAAAATGGGAAAATGTATATCATAAATATGAAAACCCTTCACTAGCTGCATGAGGAAACTATCGCAATCCCTCTCGAAGGCAGATCTATGTGTATCGCCGCTCTGAGGCCTTTCGTCCGCTGGATCGGACTCATCAGGGAGACACGGCTGATTGTGTCTGTGCTCTTGGCGTCAGATAGAGACACACCACAGTCCATAATTCTGTGGTGTTCCGACCGCCAAGGGTTCGAAAAAGAATCCAACAGCACCCCCAAAGCAGCCAGCGAAAGGTAGTAGAATTAAACAAAAACGAAAGTGTGGAGAGGAAAAAAGTTGTTGAAAACTAAAAACATTACGCAAACAGTATAAAATGTAAGAGAGGAAAAAAGTTGTTGAAAACTAAAAACATTACGCAAACAGTATAAAATGTAAGAGACAATCTTTGAGCCTATGCTATATATATATATATATATATATATATATATATATATATATATATAAAGCATACACTCAAAAGATTGTCCCCTATATCTTATACTGTTTGCATAATGTTTTTAGTTTTTCAGCAACTATTTTCCTCTCCACACTTTCGTTTTGTTCCATTTACTACCCTCCGCTGGCTGCTTTGGGGGTCCTGTTGGATACTTTTTGAACCCTTGGTGCTGAGAACACCACAGAATTATGGACTGTGGTGTGTCTCTATTTGACGCCAGGAGCACAGACGCAATCAGCCGTGTTTCCCTGTTGTCCGATCCAGAGGACGAAAGGCCTAGGAGCAGGCAATGTTAATAGGTATGCCTTCGAGAAGGATGATGATGGTTCCCTCACGCGGCTAGTAAAGGATTTCTCATGTTTACAATATATTGCCCCCATTTTCTTTATCTTCCATTATTTAAGTTCAAACCTTTGTCAAGTTATTATATAATGACTGAAGAATTGCTAGCCTGCACTTGTTTTCCCCCACTACTTAATTGTTCAGCATTTTATTGTTTGGTCAATCAGTGGGAGATTGCATCTCTTAGGAGATCCAAATAAGGTTGTTCTGCACAATTTTTAGCCACTGACAATGCTTGGGATATTGAACAGCAGAGCTGACCTCTCAGACTGTTCCATATCTTTTGATCTCCCTCAAATCCTTGAATGGATCCTAAAGCATACACTCAAAGTTTGCCCCCTATATCTTATATTGTTTTGATGATGTTTTTAGTTTTTCAGCAACATTTTTCCTCTCCACACACTTTCGTTTTGTTCCATTCGCTGGCTGCTTTGGGGGTCCTGTTGGATACCTTTTTGAACCCTTGGTGCTGAGAACACCACAGAATTATGGACTGTGGTGCGTCTCTATTTGACGCCAAGAGCACAGATACAATCAGCCGTGTTTCCCTGATCAATCCGATCCAGCAGACGAAAGGCCTAGGAGCAGGCCATGCTAATAGATCTGCCTTCGAGAGGGATTACGATGGTTCCCTCAGGCAGCTAGTGAAGGGTTTCTCATATTTACAATATATTTCCCCCATTATCTTCATCTTCCTTTTTTTTTCTTTTGAAGTTCGAATCTTTGTCAAGTCATTATATAAGGACTGAAGAATTGTTAGCCTGCACTTGTTTTCACCCACTACTACGTAATTGTTCAGTATATATATATATATATATATATATATATATATATATATATAAAGTTGAACAATTAAGTAGTGGGGCAAAACAAGTGCAGGTTAACATTCTTCCATCATTATAGTAATGACTTGGCAAAGATTTGAAATTCAGAGAAAAAAAAAAATGAAGATTAAGTAAGTAAATGGGAAAATGTATATCATAAATATGCAAACCCTTCTCTAGCTGCATGAGGAAACTATCGCAATCCCTTTCAAAGACAGATCTATATGTATCGCCTGCTCCGAGGCCTTTCATCCGCTGGATCGGACTCATCAGGGGACATGGCTGATTGTGTCTGTGCTCTTGGCGTCAGATAGAGACGCACCACAGTCCATAATTCTGTGGTGTTCCGACCACCAAGGGCTCGAAAAAAAGAATCCAACAGCACCCCCAAAGCAGCCAGCAAAAGGTAGTAGAATTAAACAAAACATATATATATATATATATATATATATATATATATATATATATATATATATATATATATATATATATGCCATTTTGCCATGTTGTTCAGGACCATGCAAGGAATCATGTTATAGTTATGAATTACAAACATTTTTTCTCTGTTATTTTCGATTGAAATTAGTTGTAGTAAGGTCACATCGAGCAAACGTTTAGAGGTTCATTCTGCAGCAAATGTAGATTTGGTATTTTGTTATACAAATGACAAACATCAAAATTTGTAAAGTATATTGAACTGGTCTGATCGCAATGTTAACCATTGTCACTTGGACTATACCCACTTTACTGAAGTAGGAGTGAATGATTAATGCTACAGAAAAAAATATGTCAAACTGAGGAATAAAGTTTACACACATAGTAACTACACATTAAGGAAAGGAATGGAAGCAATCAAGAAAAGCAGAGAACAAATCATGCATACGATCAGTTCATGCATGTAGACGTTGTGTTCACATGCTTTGTGCACCTTGCATGGTCAGATAATGCCGGGTAACTGTGTACTCTGTCTGACACAGTCACTTGATGCCGGTATAACGTACCATCAAAACAACTGTGCCAGAAACACTGCCATAAAACTTATAGTCTTCACTCAGAATGGTAGTGTTTTTCATGTACGTTGTGAAAATTTCACTTATGTCAGAAGAACTCTTGGCAGCTCGTTTAATAATCTACTCAAACAACATGGCTACACCTTGTGTTTTCAACCAGCAATTCCACATTTTGGTTTGATCTCTCCCACTAATCTGAAAAAAAATGATTTTGTTTTCGCAGTAACATCTGTGCACTTAGAAAAAAAAAGAAAAAAAGCAACTTTTCCCATTTCCGTTTCGCAGGGGATGAGAGAACGTGTAACACTAAATTGCTTGTGTATTTATCCTCATTAATGTTGGTTCTTAGTAAGGAGTAAACCTAACTTGTTGTCTGATTCGATGGTCTAATTTTCTAGGCATCACATACATTCTTTGAATACAGATTATAAACAATGTATTGGGTTGATGATGGTATTATGGTCGCAAACACTAAATGGAAGAAATTAGTTACATGTAGTATATTTCGAATTCAGCATGCTCTATGAAAAAGTTGAAAGTCATTTTTAGAAAAAAAAAAAAAAAAAAAAAAAAAAAAGAAAGAAAGAGCAGAGATAGACCAGGCAGAGGCATGGTAGAAATAGATTCAGACTGATGTGTTACATAATTGTAGTTAGTTTGCAGTTGTGTCTGATGTTCGAACATTACTGAGTCTTTTCAGTACATAAACTGGCATATACCACTTGATTAAGGGGCGAGACACACAAAGGGACGACATCCAAGGGAAAAACGTAAAACACCTGCAAGGAGCACCCTTGACAGTAAGTCCTTGAGCTACGCTATTAACAAAGCTAAGACTGACAAATGGTGGGCCCATGGGCTGGGCTATCCAGTAACAACAGTATTCATTTCAAGTTAGAATAATGGATGGTAAAGACAATGTGACGGCATACTACCAGAGTCACTCTGACTGTAAATAATGCCTGTGTGAGATCGCCAAGTGTCGGAGAAAATGAACTGTACCAGACAGTAGTAATTATGCGGTTCTTCCAAGGTGTTGGAGTTAGGTTGCGACTAAAAATAACAGATGACTATGTTCTTCAGAGAGGAAGATGTTCAGTCATATAAGTGACCGCTCGATCTATAGCACAATTATTGTTTTCGAATATCCCATGATTCGGATTTTTTTTTATCAGTAAGTCGTTCGTGAGCTTGCGCTTATAAAGTAATGTATATGTTTGTAACATTTTAACTTAATTTGTACTCAGAACAGAAAATCAGCACAGCTGGATGGAATTATTAACGAATTGTACAAACACGGAAGTATTTTTTAGGAATTCCTTGGAAAATTCTTTGATGCACTTTTTGATCAAGGGATGTTTCCTGAAAGACTAACAGAATCTATTATACAGCCATTGCTTTAGAAGGGGTGTATAAATAGCCCAGGTTATTTTAGGGGCATATCGTTGTGTGATATAAATAAACTAACTTTATAGTTCCATCATAAATTGAAGATTGCAAGAGTTTATGAAGCAGAACAATTTACAAATTTATACCAAGCAGGTTTTAAGAAAGGCTAATCTACCACTGATCACATGTTCACTCTTTTATCAATAGTCAAACACATTTTCTCTTGGAATAGTAATTTGTATGTGGGCTTTCATAGACTTCGAAAAGGCTCATGATTCTGTTAAAAAAAAAAACTGCTATTATATGTAACAATGGGCTTAAAGCCAAAAATCTATAGATGTATTAAAAGTATGTATAACTGTGTTTAACAAAGATAAATATGGTGTTAATTATACTGATTGTATCATATGTACAAGAGGTGTTGAACGGGTGAATCATGTAGCCCTGTCCTTTTCGCCCTATTCATAAATGAATTACCTCAATATATAATCAAAATGGAAAGCATCGCGCTACACTCACTCCAAGTCCCATAGGATTATTCTTTTCATTTTTAGCAGATATAATCGCACTGAATTCCGAAACATCTATTGGTCTCGAAAATCAACTAAACAATCTTTATAATGCAGCGTCTGGACAGCCACCCAAAAATTAATATGAACAAAAGCGACATCGTAGTCTTTAGATATGTACTTTGTCACTCGTCGTCTTAGCTGTGTGATTGCCTACAAAGACTGGGCAAGAAGAGGAAAGGAGGCTCTGTTGTATATCATCCATAAATGAATCTCGCCTGAAAATAATTTTGTCAATGTGTTTGTTAAAATATTTGACTTTCAAGTTCAACCTTCCGCTAAGTATGGCGCAGAATTCGAGAAAATTCACTTGTATGCACTTAAGAAATTCCTTCGTGCTCACACTAAAAACCAACATGAGTTAGTTTATGGAGAGACAGGACGCCATCCTATGTGTAATTGAGTCAAATATTCCTCACATTAGGTACTGGCTAAATATTACGTAGTAGGTTGTCGCTGAAAGCTTACAGGATGTGTGTTAATCTGGATTCCAACGGCAAAAAACATGGGTTATGAATGTTCGCAAGATGTCATATCAAAATGGATTTGGTTGGTATGGTTAAATCAGGGAGTGGAAGATGTGAGGGAATTTGTGGGTAAATTTCTTGAAAGGCTGATTTATGCCAGATGGCAAAACTGGGAAGATCACATTTAGCAAAAGGAAAAGGCTCTCTTGGTATAGTACTTTTAAAAACTGTGAAAGCTATTTTCTGCTATTGACAAAGCTTACTGATTCCCCGAAGTTGGAGTATGGCTGATTTATGGCGGGATTAAAAAAAAGAAAAAAAAAACAGTCATACAAACAAAACTCCACTCCCTTTGTTCGGTAGATGGGATTAACCCTTGCCTGTCTATACAGAGAGTGTCCGCAGGTGTATCAGCCTGCGTACGAGGCAACATTTATTAGACTTTTCTAAAACCTTTGATAAGGTTGACCATGATGGCCTGCTGCTTAAATTAGAACACATTGGCATTGGGTTCTTTGCTAAAATGGTCTAGATTATTCCTCGTTGGGAGAGCGCAGAAAGTTGTTGTGGAAGAGTCGTCATCCCATTTTAAACCAGTCTTGTCAGGTGTACCACAGGGAACTGTTCTGGAGCCCCTTGTTTTTCTTAATTTATATACATGACATAAGTAGAAATCCCTCTCCTGGAACTACTATAAGGCATTTTGCAGATGACAGCTTAGTATATAGAACAGTCAGAAGCAAGAATGATACACACATTCTACACGAAGATCTAAACAGTTTACAAGAGTGGGAAAGAACTTGGAAAATGGAATTTCATCCCCAGAAGTGCCAAGTGTTGCGTATATGTAATAAACGCTCACCAACTAGATCAGAATATACTATTCACAATACTATTCTTAAAGAAACCAATGCTGCAAAATATTTAGGCGTGATTATAGACAGTCGTCTCAAATAAAAAGAACATCACAATTTAGTACGTAAGAAAGCAAGTACCATCTTAGCTTTCTTATACAGGAATATCAACGACTGCCCAAAAAAGGTTAAAGACGACTGCTACAAAACACTGGTTAGACCAGTACTGGAATATGGTTGCTCAGTCTGGGATCCTTACCATCTAAAGGAGATTGATAACCTCGAAAAGATTCAGAAGAGAGCAGCAGCACGGTTCGTAACAGGGAATCATATCAGAGAGAACGGAAATACTAGGAAGAACATGGGGAAATTAGAATGGAAACCCTTAGAAGAGAGAAGAGCTTTTATCAAACTTAATATCTTTCTCAAAGGCAGAGCTAAACTAATTGATATCCCAATGGAACAACTAGTATTGAATAAAAGTAGCACCAGCAGTGGCGGTCAATCTTATGCCATACCTACATCAAATATTGACAGCCACCTACATTCATTTTGTCATAGTTATGTACGGCTGTGGAACTCGCTGCCGGGTGCCATCAAGATTGCCACAAATGCAGTCTCATGTAAAAATCAATTGATACGACAGTCTTGAGATCTGCATATTGACTGATTTTTCTATTTTAACTCGCCCAGATATTTTATGGTTACCTGGGCCTGAATCTGGCCATTGCTTTTAACTTTTTGAATATCGTGCGCGACCCCTTGTTGCCAAATTTCCCCCCAGGGGCCAACAGGTTGAGTCGCACTTTGTTTTATTTTATTTTATTTTACTTTTTAACATGCGTGCTGGTGACCTACTCGTTTTTGAGTGAGCCAGTCATTTAGGAAGAAGAGAAGGGGAAGAAAAAGCTTACTGATACGAAAATACATCGTAGTTGATATGAAAAATATTCAGACAACAATTTGAGATGTCCAATGTGTAAAAGCTGCAACGAAAGACGAATTGCATATTTTACTTTGTTGTCCTGCTATCAGTGACCTGAGAAAAGAATATATTCCTCGTAAGTTTTATGCACACCCATGTCTGTTCCGTAGATCTCTGCTCATGTTCAGTCAGAACAAACAAGTTGTGAAGAACCTGTACTCATATCTCTATGAAGGTTTTAAACGGCACGCAAATTTTACAATGGAATCTGAAAATTTTTTTGCGCACCTGTCAAGCCATCGCTGACTTACTGAAGAGTCAGAATTTTGGTGTTGGTCACTTGTTTTGAATTTGTACAGATGTGCTTTGTTTATCACTGTACATTATTTGTAAGTTCATCCCCCTTCCGCTGCCGCTATTACTTCAATATATGAAATTCGCTTTACTTCTCTCTCTCTCTCTCTCTCTCTCTCTCTCTCTCTCTCTCTCTGTATGTGTGTGCGTGTGTGCGTGCGTGCGTGCGTGCGTGCGCGCGCGCGGGCACGCGCAAACGCGCGTGTGTGTGTATGTGTGTGTGTGTGTGTGTGTGTGTGTGTGTGTGTGTGTGTGTGTGTGTGTGTGTGTGTGTGTGTTCTTTCTCAAACAAACATTCGTCATGCTGGATGAAAAGAAACGGGTTGCTTGATTTATTAACACTTTATGGCTATGATATATGTGTTTTGTTTGCAAGGTTCCTCATTTAAAAAAGCGCATGATTTATTGTTGCATGCATTTAGACGACATGCAGGCGTGTTTCACAACCAGTATACAACTTTAAAAGTGTGTCTTTTGTATGTACACGATTGTAAACTCTCACTGTGTGTGTATGTGTGTGTGTGTGTGTGTGTGTGTGTGTGTGTGTGTGTGTGTGTGTGTGTGTGTGTATGTGTGTGTGTGTGTGTGTGTGTGTGTGTGTGTGTGTGTGTGTGTGTGTGTGAACAGAGAGAGAGAGAGAGAGAGAGAGAGAGAGACAGACAGACAGACAGCCAGTCAGAGCATTCAATATTTTCTGTCGTTTAGATATTTCCTTGATTGACATAAACATATTTCAAAATCAAAAACGAATTTATTTTCATTTAGAATTACAAAAATAGACTGTTCATGACCTGATTGCTTCATAACAGACAAATATTTTAGTAAAATATAGTGGGTAGCTCAGTTGATAGAGCACCGAACACATGATTTTAGTGATCCTTTGGTTCGAATCTCAGCTGGGGCGTTTTATTAGAGGAAGGATTTTGCCCTGGAGTTTATTTTAGTTCTGACTCTACTTCCCCTAAAGTCCGTCGATTTAGACTATAAATAGAGGTTCCGTGTTTGAACGCATACATAACATCCTGCACACACGTAAAAGGAATCAATGATGTAATCTTTGACATTTTTTTTCGGTTCAGTGAACACTCTCACTGTTGTGTAATGTCCATCGATAGAATACATACTTTTGTGCTATGCTCCGACTAAAGAGCGAAATCACCGATGTCATCAGATTCCCAACATGTCTTATTCGAAAATCAGTCAATTTCTTCAACCGAAAAAATTCCAAATGTGTCCAATTAGGATTTCGTCAACCGAGAAGAACTCAAAGTGTGTACAATTAGGATTGTGTCAACCGAGAAGAACGCAAAGTGTGTACAATGAGAATTTCGTCAACCGGGAAGAATGCAAAGTGTGTACAGTCAGGATTTTGTCACTTGAGACGAACGCAAAGTGTGTAGAATCAGAATTTTGTCAAGCGAGAAGAAAGCAAAGTGTGTACATCAGGATTTCATCAACCGATAAGATTGCAAAGCGTGTGAAGTCAGAATTTTTTCAACCGAAAAGAACGCAAAGTGTGTACAATGAAGATTTTGTCAACGGAGAGGAATTTAATGAATTTTTTTTTCATTTTTGAAATCTCTACCGAAACCATGAACCTTCCCTCATCCGCTCTCCTCACACAGACTCAGCCATATGTAGCAGTCGGAATGTAAGCCGGGTGCAATGTTGCATTGTGACATTATTCCAGGTTTCAGCATTACGGATGTCTACAGACTGAATACCCTAAGCCTCAGCTTCCACTTACCTCAGTTCTGAAATGCAGAAGGTGGTATTTCAATAGCTACCCGCACGCTATGGTAACAGGGCAACGAGACAGAAAACAAACAAACAAACAAAAAATTTATAAAAAGTAAAAAAAAGGCCAAAGGCATAAACCAAAACTTTGGTGACCTATGATGAAGTCAATGCATGATTAGGGTACACCAGAAGAAGTGACACTCTTACTAACGTGCGCAGCACAAGCCTAATGACGCCCAATATCAACGGAGGCAAGTGGTCTCAGTGACACACTACGGTAAACCTGGAACAGTTTTGGTCCAAAACTTTAATACACGATTTTCTATAGTATTTGTTTTTTTTTTTATTATCTTTATTTTCACGTAGTTGCAAAGTGAGACGACTGCAGGCGGATATCTAAACAAATCATAAGTAAATGTTAGCGAACCGCCAAGAGAAACGTGGAAAAACGAGTCACAAGACAAAACACGACGCGTTTCGACCTCCTAGGTCTTCTTCAGGCAAGACACAAACAAATAGTACAGAGAAAGTGCACGAATTTGTCACCTAGCTTTCTTCAGCGCAAGGTAGGCGTTCAACGCCTACCTTCAACGCCCACCTTGCGCATTTATTTTAGATTTGATTATTTTCATGGTTATGATTACTACTGCTACTACTGTCACTTCTCCTCCTCTTCCTACTGCGCTACTATTATTATTATTATTATTGTTATTATTATTATTATTTATAGCAGTAGTGGTATTATTATTATTATTATTATTATTATTATTATTATTATTATTATTGTTGTTGTTGTTGTTGATAATTTTTGTCCTTCAGCCTTAAAGTGTTTCCACATTTTTCTTGTTTCTTACTGATCTCATCCACATGCAATGAATGATATTATTCATTCATATATCTCATATAATCTACTATCTTAGACTTCACTTTCCTTCACCTGTCTACTTGTCAATGCATCCGCGATGAATTTCGCAACTGATTCAATTACAATTTCATCATCTGATGATAACACGATATCGACATTTTGTCTTTTCACTATATCTAACTGGAAAATAAACAATTTGTCCCCACTTCATTATAAGCAATACAGTGGAACAGAAAGTGATCTTCGTCGTCAATAATGTTTCTACACGCAGGACAAGGAGATTCTGTGGATGTTTCACATTCAAATTATCTTTTGTTGCATTAAAACCTAAAGTTCACAAACTAAATCTTGCGTAATTTATTCTGCGCCATTTATCTGTTATGACATTGAGAAACTTTTCAGAATGAAACACGTTTTTAAACGAGAAAACCAGCGCGATAGTTTTTCTTTACATTCTATATCTGAGTGCCAATTCTGTTTAAAAGAACAAATAAGCCCGTCTTTAAATTCCGCAATGAACTGATTGCTCATTTCCTACTTCCTGGATTCTCTACACTATTCCAACACGCTGTTCTGAAAACACTTTCTTTATTTTATATATGAGAGAGAGAGAGAGAGAGAGAGAGAGAGAGAGAGAGAGAGAGAGAGAGAGAGAGAGCTTTATATCTTCATTTCGCTTTCATCTCCACTTCTCCTCCTGTTCATAGTCACCTGTTGACTATATTTTTTTTTCTGTGTTGACCAACATCAGTGTCTGCAAAATGATTCAATCTTTAATACACGGCAGTTCATTTTTTGCGAGAAAAAAGAAAATATGAATGCTGGTGCATTTATGTCTCTTTTCTTCTTTATACTAATACACATTTTTCTTGTTAAGATAATGTGTTTTACTGAATTTTGTATTTGATTATTGTTTTCACAAGCATCTGTTTTAACTCTAAATAGGATGTGAGACATATTTAAATTCATACGGATATCTATCTGACCATAAATGTAACGTTCAGTCTTATTCCAGAATGCTTTGACTGGGGTGCAGTTGTAAATGAAATGTTCTAAATAATCTACTTCAGTTTTGCAAATGGGAGTATTTATTGTAATCCACCAGCTTCCTTTTATGTAACAAATATTTGTAGGGTATACGTTATGAACTATTTTCCATTACTGTTACTATTGTTATTAGTATCATCATCAAAAGATTCAAAGACAGAAAATGAAACTAGGCTTCCTAGCATCAAAGAAGCGGCATGCGGAAATGAGTTTGCAACAGAGAGAGTGCATGTTTCTCTATACATTGTAATTAGATTATTTACATGATTCTATTCTTCGTGCGCCATGAACTCGCTCGCACCAATAAATGCTAGCAAAATGGTAGGCAAACAAGCATACATTTAGCTGTTGTGAGAAACAACAGGTTTAAGGTTAAGAGAGGGCCACAAACCCCCTGTGACAAAAATGGTATGGATGAGGAAATTTTATCGTTTCTTGTGGGAAGAGCGTAGTGTGTTGAAGAGAAAGGACCGCTTGATTTACTACGGTTTGACGACAACAGTAATACGGAGGCTGTGCCAGTCGGAAATCCTGCGTTTCATCATTCTCACAGACACCTTGCAGTTACCTGAAAATAAAGCCTCGGAAGCTCTCAAGCTGGATTTCAACAAATAGAAGATAAATTCATCTGCTCTCTCTATAGGAATTACGTTCAGAGAGGCGTTGCTACATCCTTGTGGATATCAACAAAAGAATCCTGCTATTCATTACACACCTACATAAACATTTCAAAGTAAGACCGTACTCGGTCCTTCACATTACCCAAACTGTCGTCTTTTTACAGAATAAAAAGTTGACTTGCACGTTAACACACAGAACATGGAGCTGGTTAGATCCTCCGAAGTTCAAAGCAACTTTTCCTTGCCTCAAAGGAAAGATAGTGTTTCCAGTGTTTTGTAAGGACTTGCAGCTGTCAATGCTAAATGTTACCAGGTACGCATGGTGCGACCTGTTTTGCTTGTTGTTCAGTGCTTGTCGTGGTTTTGTATCACAGGCGAATGGTTGGAACCCAAGCTCATGTGGATGCTGAATGCATGACATTTCCTTGAACTCTGATATGTGTGAAATGCAGGCTCGAAATACGCTGGAATTCAAACAAATGTTTACTCTGTCATGAACTCACTGATCTCTCTCTCTCTCTCTCTCTCTCTCTCTCTCTCTCTCTCTCTCTCTCTCTCTCTCTCTCTCTCTTCTCTGTCTGTCTGAATATCTCTGTCTGTCTGTCTGTCTGTCTGTCTCTCTCTCTCTCTCTCTCTCTCTCTCTCTCTCTCTCTCTCTCTCTCTCTCTCTCTCTCTGTCTCTCTCTCATTTGTTCGTCTGTAGTCCGCACATGTGTGTGTGTGTGTGTGTGTGTGTGTGTGTGCGTGCGCGCGTTCACACACACACATATGCATATACACGAGTAAACACAGGCACATGTGTGTGTGTGTGTGTGTGTGTGTGAGAGAGAGAGAGAGAGAGAGAGAGAGAGAGAGAGAGAGAGAGAGAGAGAGAGAGAGAGAGAGTGGTAGTACTTATACCGCGTTACAGGCTGATGTACTGTTTTTTTTTTTCTTGCACAGAAATACCGTAAAATGTCGCAACAGGCGTCTGAAACCTGATACAATGGAAAAACAAAAATCCATTTTCTTCACTTTTTTCTCGCCCTGATTTACCGCGAACTGTGCCGCACCGACCTTTACTTTACGTGCAGCTCCGCTTTGATCTATTATTCTTCTCGGGATGCAATGTGTGTGTGTGTGTGTGTGTGTGTGTGTGTGTGTACACACACATATGTGTGTGTGTGTGTGTGAAAGAGAGAAAGGGAGAGAGTGACTGCACGTGTTTTCTGTGTATCGGGTTGAATGTTCAGGGTGCGTTTTTGTGACAACGATTTCCATTTGTGCCTGCAGTTGTTTACTATTTCAGTTTTTTGGTATTTAGGGTTGCTAAGTATGGTTTACATAGTATTAACCATTTTTCAGTTAGGCATAGGTTGCATCTTTTTGAAATATTATTGTATGGTGAAGCTCTTTTTTATGATTTTCCAAGATATATTGTAGTTTTTTTTTTTTGTCTTTAAGTCTCCAAATGTATTTGCTCAGTTCTGTTTGTTTTTTGTATTTTACTTTATTAAATGACTGTTTATGGTTTTGCATATCTGGTTTTGAAGTGGTTTTTTCCGTAATCCCTATATATGTTTCTTTTTCATGTTCTGATGTCACAGTGGCCTGGTATACAATATTATTATAGAGGCATTTTGTTGCTTAAGGGGCACTGTTCTTTTTTTAGTGCAGTTGCAAGATTTCCTTTCTTCACCCTTCTTTGCTGTGTTGGTTTTCATTTTGTTAGATGAATCAATTACATTTTTCAGGTTGGGCATACATGAATATGATAGTTTGATAGTGTTTTTGTTGAATATTTTTGACAGTTTGTGTTCTTTGGAAACGATGTTGTTAGGATTTAAAAAAAAACTCTTTCCCTATGTTTGTTTTTAACTCTTCCGTCATTTGGAGGGTTGTACCATGTAATTTTTCCTTTTCCTGTTTTTCTTGTTTTTTTTTTTTTTTTGTTCATGTTGTTATCTGGGTTGTATTGTAGTCTGTAGTTGTAACCACTTTTTTGCAATGCTTCTTGGTATTCTACTGCTGCATTATTGAATACTCTTTCATTGCATGATATGTTAGATAATCTTTTGTTTATGCCATTGGGTATAGTTTTTTTAGTATGGATGGTGGGTGGTTGCTTTTAATGTTTACATAGATGGGTGTGTCATTAGGTTTCTTGTATGGTTTATATATGTGGTTGTTGAGGTCAAGTGTTATGTCTAAGTAGTTCACTACCTTTTTGTTTGCTTCAATGGTGATTTTTAAGTTTTGATTTTGGAAGATTTTGCATAGTTTTTTTTTCTTGTTTTCTATGGTTCTTGGGTTGTTGGTTAGTGCAGCGAGGCCGTCGTCTCTGTATAGTCCGACTTGTTTTTTCCAAGTTGTGTTTGGATGATGGACAGCATGACAGTCCGACCAGTTCGCAAGTTTCGGCACCATCATATGATCCCATGGTCACATCAAATGTTGAGTTTCTGTTCGTTTTCTTGATCCAGGTTTCATTTCTGCTGTGGAGTAAGGTTTTCTTAGTGTGGAGAATGATTTCCATTTCTGACCCTGTTATTTCTGTATGTTTATTGCAAATTTCAGAGCTTTAATGAGTAGTTCTTCATCTATGGATGGGTAGAAGTCAACTATATCGAATGTGATGAATACTGTATTCTTCTGTTGGTTGAGTTTTTTGAACCATTGGATAACTTCGTATGTGTTCTTCCAAAGGTTGTATTCAGAGTTTGATTTTATGTTTTTTATGACTTTTTTTCTAGAATTTTCTTACTTATTTTACCTAATTCAGATTTAGATGGGTTGATTAGTCTACATGTTGGGTTGTTGTAGAAATTAGGCTTGTGGTCTTTGAGGGTTATAAAGGCTTCTTTTATTGCTGTTGTTTCCACCTATCACTTAGATCCATCCATGCGATCACCAGTTTTTTTTTTTTTACGGATGTTGTCATGTGTAGTTTTTCAGCTTTTTTTGTAGTTTTTTTTGGATGTTTTTGTCAAGAAGTTGGGAGTATTCATTTAGGTCCATTTTGTAGTAATTACTGGTTTTGTCGGCCTTCACAAATATTTTTTTGTCATTTTGCATTTGTTTTATTTCATTTTTTAATGATGTTTGGAAATCGTTGTTTGATCTTTTGAATTCGATATTGGCTATCATTCTTTTCATTTTGTCCTCGAAAGATTTCATATCATCAATGGCCGGTGGAGATCGCCATGATTTGAAGCCATAAGTGTTTTTTTTGTCCTCATTTTTCGCATTTGGGTTCAGGTAAAAAAAAAAAAACGCTTTCCATCTCATATTTCGCACAAATTTTTCCGTTTGTTCTATTAATCTTTTTAGGTAGAATTGTGGGTTGGAGAATGGGTGTTTTTTTTTACTGATTGCCTAAAATTGATTTCTTCCATTTTAAAACTCATCAGGTCAGAGTGCTCAACGTGAGGAGCGATTATAACAATAATATGAATATTGTTAAAACGCCTGATGTTGTTTTAATAAAAGCGCTCAACCCCTTGGGGAGCAACATCTGTAAAAACAAGTGGTTTAAAACAGTTTAAAAAAAAATCTACAAATTTGTTGCGAGCAGTACGCTCTCATCAGGATAATGCTTGGGTCGCCTACCGCCGGTGTTATATAGCTTGTAGGGCCCTGCTTGCACGTGCGTATTGACTGCACGTGTTTTCTGTGTATCTGTTGAATGTTCAGGGTGCGTTTTGTGACAACGATTTTTCCATTTGTGCCTGCAGTTTGTTTACTATTTCAGTTTTGGTATTTAGGGTTGCTAAGTTATCCAATGGTTCAAAAAACTCAACCAACAGAAGAATACAGTATTCATCACATTCGATATAGTTGACTTCTACCCATCCATAGATGAAGAACTACTCATTAAAGCTCTGAAATTTGCCAATAAACATACAGAAATAACAGGGTCAGAAATGGAAATCATTCTCCACACTAAGAAAACCTTACTCCCACAGCAGAAATGAAACCTGGATCAAGAAAACGAACAGAAACTCAACATTTGATGTGACCATGGGATCATATGATGGTGCTGAAACTTGCGAACTGGTCGGACTGTTCATGCTGTCCATCATCCAAACACAACTTGGAAAACAAGTCGGACTATACAGAGACGACGGCCTCGCTGCACTAACCAACAACCCAAGAACCATAGAAAACAACAAAAAAAAAGAACTATGCAAAATCTTCCAAAATCAAAACTTAAAAATCACCATTGAAGCAAACAAAAAGGTAGTGAACTACTTAGACATAACACTTGACCTCAACAACCACATATATATAAACCATACAAGAAACCTAATGACACACCCATCTATGTAAACATTAAAAGCAACCACCCACCATCCATACTAAAAACCATACCCAATGGCATAAACAAAAGATTATCTAACATATCATGCAATGAAAGAGTATTCAATAATGCAGCAGTAGAATACCAAGAAGCATTGCAAAAAAAGTGGTTACAACTACAGACTACAATAACCCAGATAACAACATGAACAAAAACAAAACAAGAAAAACAGGAAAAGGAAAATTACATGGTACAACCCTCCATATGACGGAAGAGTTAAACAAACATAGGGAAAGAGTTTTTTTAAAATCCTAACAACATCGTTTCCAAAAGAACACAAACTGTCAAAAATATTCAACAAAAACACTATCAAACTATCATATTCATGTATGCCCAACTGAAAAATGTAATTGATTCATCTAACAAAATGAAAACCAATACAGCAAAGAAGGGTGAAGAAAGGAAATCTTGCAACTGCACAAAAAAGAACAGTGCCCCTTAAGCAACAAATGCCTCTATAATAATATTGTATACCAGGCCACTGTGACATCAGAACATGAAAAAGAAACATATATAGGGATTACGGAAAACCATTTCAAAACCAGATATGCAAACCATAAACAGTCATTTAATAAAGTAAAATACAAAAAACCAAACAGAACTGAGCAAATACATTTGGAGACTTAAAGACAAAAAAATAAACTACAATATATCTTGGAAAATCATAAAAAGAGCTTCACCATACAATAATATTTCAAAAAGATGCAACCTATGCCTAACTGAAAAATGGTTAATACTATGTAAACCATACTTAGCAACCCTAAATACCAAAACTGAAATAGTAAACAACTGCAGGCACAAATGGAAATCGTTGTCACAAAACGCACCCTGAACATTCAACAGATACACAGAAAACACGTGCAGTCAATACGCACGTGCAAGCAGGGCCCTACAAGCTATATAACACCGGCGGTAGGCGACCCAAGCATTATCCTGATGAGAGCGTACTGCTCGCAACAAATTTGTAGATTTTTTTAGAACTGTTTTTAAACCACTTGTTTTTTATATATATATATATATATATATATATATATATATAATATTACTATATGACAGTGCAGGTTAACAATTCTTCCGTCATTATAGTAATGACTTGGCAAAGATTTGAAATAAAAAAAAAAAAAACTGAAGGTGAAGAAAGGGGGGAAAATATATATTGTAAATATGAAAAAACCATTCACTGGCCGCATGAGGGAACCATCGCAATCTCTCTCAAAGACAGAACTCTGTGTATTGCCTGCTCCTAGGCCTTTCGTCTGCTGGATCGGCCTCATAAGGTAGTCACAGCTGATTGTGCTCTTGGCGTCAAATAGAGGCACACCACAGTCCGTAGTTCTGCGGTGTTCTCACCACCAAGGGTTCAAGAAAGAATCCAACAGCACCCCCAAAGCAGCAACTAAAAGGTAGTAAATAAAACAAAACGAAGGTGTGGAGAGGAAAACAGTTGCTGAAAAAACTAAAAAAACATGAAGCAAATAGTATAAAATGTAGGGGACAATCTTTGAGCCTATGCTTGAGGATCCATTTAAGGATGCAAGGGAGATCAGAAGATATGGAACAGTCTGAGTGAACAGCTCTGCTATTCAATAACCCAAGCATTGTCAGCGGCTAAGAATTGTGCAGAACAACCTATATATATATATATATATATATATATATATATATATATATATAATGCTGAACAATTAAGTAGTGGGGGAAAACAAGTGCAGGTTAACAATTCTTCCATCATTATAGTAATGACTTGGCAAAGATTTGAAATTGAGAGGGAATTTTTTTTTTTTTTTTTTTTTTTTTTTTTTTTTTTTTTTTTTTTTTTTTTTAAGACGAAGTAAATGGGAAAATGTATATCATAAATATGAAAAACCCTTCACTAGCTGCATGAGGAAACTATCGCAATCCCTCTCGAAGACAGATCTATATGTATCGCCTGCTCCGAGGCCTTTCGTCCGCTGGATCGGACTCATCAGGGAGACACGGCTGATATATATATATATATATATAGATATAGATATAGATATGTATGTATGTATGTATGTATGTATGTAGAGAGCACGCCATGGATTCCACCAATTACATTAGTCACCAGACCAAGGAAACATTTACTCGAAGACACCATAGTGACTGTCAAACCAATAACATCATTTATGTCATGTTCTGCGAACTCTGTCAGAATTCTCAATACATTGCTGAAACCAAAAAAAAAATTCACTCAGAAAACGTTCTATCTGCTGCACAGATCTCAGATCAAGAACAACATCGGGACTCTAGTCACGCAACATTTCAACCTGCCCAACCACACCCTGGCCAACATGAAATGCACGGTTATAGAAAAAAAAAAATCAGACAGCCACACGTACATAATTTGTAGAGAAAAAGGTCTGGATAAGAACATTGAAAACTCTCCATCCTTTCGGACTCAACTCACTACAATAACTGTGTTCATTCTTCTACGCCGCTAGACTCCTTTTACCTACCCCCCCCCCCCCCCCGACTCCCCCCCCTATCACCCCCATACACACACACACACACACACACACACACACACACACACACACACTC
>JADBJO010000863.1:467958-470458 GCA_016801955.1 Conus betulinus
TTTATCTGTTTTCTAGCATCACAGCTGTCTTTGCCTTTCAAGCCGGAGGAACATGTGGTAATACCAGTGACATCAGGCTGCAAAATCCTGCCAGGCAAAATGGCGATCCTATCTAGTTTCTCTATTATCGTATTTTTGCTCTAGAGATTAGCCATTTCACTAAAGAAATATTTATAATTCTACGAAAAATAGGGAACTAGGAGGTTGCAGTCCTAAGGAAAATAGGGAAACTTTGTCATCAGACCACTGCTGTGATCTGTAGCGATGAGCTAAAAATTACCCGCAATTGCTTGCCTTTAAACGCTATCGCGCTGTCAAAAAGTAACACTGACATGTTCAGCATTCTGTCTTGATAGACATGAGCTCAAGCACTATAACTGAGAGACCCTTATAAAAATAAGATCTCGCTAAATAAGAGCTCGCTAAATAGCATAATCATTGTGTGATTGAATCTCTTGTACATTCGCCAACATGGCCAGTCAGTCTTTCCATTATGTGCCTCAGTATGTTTGAATGAAGAAA
Source organism: Conus betulinus (assembly GCA_016801955.1). Taxonomy (NCBI): domain Eukaryota; kingdom Metazoa; phylum Mollusca; class Gastropoda; order Neogastropoda; family Conidae; genus Conus; species Conus betulinus. Next base: position 468,481 of record JADBJO010000863.1, read on the forward strand.
GGAACGAATAAATTTCTTTTCAATCTTCATGACAGAAATATTCCTTTGGAACAATGGTCATTATGCAAACTACGTACAGCCTGTTCTAAATGGCAGTCAGTAGCACACTCATCCTTTCGTTTCCAACATTGATATTACCGCAAATCCGACACAAGATGGCACCGTTGTTGATGGGGCGGATCTTTGCTCAGCACGGACTTTTTAGCTGTATAGAATATACAAAAGAACTCGCACATTATAGTGCGAAACTCAGCTCTGAACTTGGCGCCCGTAAGACAGTACAAGTAGAAGTTGATGGCACTATTGCAATACCATAGGACATGGCTGACCGCATATAAGACTGCATTGTGTCCACTCTGAATCGAGTCATCCCAGTCAATATAATGATACGTGATCGAGTATACTGCGAATGGCGTTGTGAAGAGGAAAAAGCAAACACTTGTTGCAATCAGGGTTACAGTCAATGACGTCACTTTCCGCTCTCTGGAATCCTGAACAGCTTGTTGTACTCGAGGATTCGGGCCTTTCTGAGAGATTTGATAACAGTCCACAGTAGAACACCGTTGCTTGCCACCAACAACATGGAAGGCAGAAAGCAATTTGCAGCCATGTCTATCCAAGGCCCAATGACGTAATAATACCTGTTGTAAATTTCTGAAACGGCATCAGCACAGCATATCTCATCACAAGATCCTATATCAAGTCCATAGAGAAAGTGACAATTAGACAGAGTGAAATAAACGGTCATTGTACCAGCAGTGACTCGCGACTTTGTTTTCGTCCACACAGCATTGACGCGAAGTGGCCACAGCACAGAAGCTGCTCTTAACATGGTGAGTGAGACAAGCATCCATGGCGATAAAGTTCGTATGATGTACACCGTCATGTTGTACACTTTGCATTGCCAGGAACCGAGATCGGCAAAGTATAGCAGATTGAATTCTTCGATGAGCAAGTCGCTTAGGGGATGCTGTATCAATATCAGCTGGTCAGAGCAGGCCAGAACATAGAAGAATACACTAGAAGTGGATCCTGGAAGGCGAAACATGATCAACATGATCATGAAATTTCCCAATATTCCAAACACGCACACAATATACTCACCAATGATCCAGATCATGTAGGAGATTTCTTCAAATGGTTCGTACTCATCATACCACGGATCAATGTTCAGATGGCTGGTGTTCTCCATTATTCTACATTTGCTTCGTACAAGATCACCTCGTTGATATCACTTTAGCAAATGATCGACGGCATCGGTTCATTGCATTGATAGTAAAAACTGTCAACATTAAACGACAGTGACAGATCTACATCTGTTTCAGGCATTGCGGATCCTGTTCATAACAGTTTTTCTCGATCTCGTTGGGACAATCTCGTTAAACTGTTAATGTCAATGAGATATTTAAACTGTCTGCAAACACGTGTTATTTGAGAGATCCATTAAACGGCGAAGAGACCGGCGAGAGAGAGAGAGAGAGAGAGAGAGAGAGAGAGACGAGAGAGAGAGAGAGAGAGAGAGAGAGAGAGAGAGAGAGAGAGAGAGAGACGATGCATTTATGTGTTTAGTTATGTATTTATGTATGTACTTATTTATTTATTTATTTATTTATCATTTATATATTGATTTTATATAATATTAGTTTTATTTATCTGTCTGTTAATATTGCATGTTTTTATTTACTTGTTTATACATTCATTCATTCATTCACCTGTTTATTTATGTATTTGTTTTATTTGCTTACTTACTTACTTATCTACTAATTTATTCATTTATGAGCTCATTTATCTGATATCGCATAACGGATCAAACACCCAATGACTCATTAAACACCTGACCCCCCAAATATTTGTAAAGATAAAATAAAAACATTACAAGAAATGTTACATGAACGTAGGATTTGTAAAACGAATAAGTGAAAGTATCAGTACCAAAACCAATGTGCATATAACGGACGTTTCAGAAAAAAAGAAAACA
>JADBJO010000863.1:472958-477958 GCA_016801955.1 Conus betulinus
ATGGGCACTAATGTGGTGCAACTAGTCAATACACTGTGTTCAACTCTACCTCAGACAAAGACAATGCCTCAACTGGTAATACTATACTATTTTTTCTTTCACCTTGCTTAGGAATGACTAACGCCTTAGGTCATACTGGTCATGGTGCTGCTCTACAACCAGACAAACTGAGTGTAGTGGTAACAGGGGGGGGGGGGGGGGGGGGGCAGCCCTTGGAGAGAGCGTCTACATCCCTTTTGGCGACCTGCCTGACGCTGTTGTTGACGTCACTACTCGTGTCCTGTTGGCGACATTTTTTTTGTCCACTGTTGTGTAGGAGCAGCACACACGAACACACAAAAAGGCAGCAAACTGCTTCTTTGCTGATACTGAACGCAACAGTGAAAACAACAACAACAACAACCATGAAACGTTTTCACGGTACAAACTATCATCTCCAGGAAAGAAATGACAAAATATTTGCAACAAAAGTGTTTGTATTACCTCGTCACGTATCTATATTTACTGTGAAACACGTTATTCCCATATGTCAGCGAATGGATTGACACACACAGACAAACGGTGCTTGAGGCGACCAAGATCACTCTATGGACATTTTTGACCTATCGGGGACTTTGGGTGACCCAAATCAGTCACCGTGTGGAGTTCACCACCTTTTGGACAAACTATCGACAGTGTGTCAAACACGCAGTATAACATCGTGGAGTCTTGATTGGTCGATGTAGTTTGTGACGACAGCGTCACAGGACAACTTTCTTCTGTCTAAAGGGTGTTTTTGTTGTAGTTTGTTTAAATGTGGAAATAAACGGACTTCACTGAAAAGACCCCATGAATCAACCTGCAGTTACTGTTGTGTTGCAACAACGGATCTGCCTGGTTTTTCTTTTTAATATCTTGTTATGTTAAGTTTATGTCGTAACATACTTTGTAATACCCCCATATCTTTCGATCAGTTGATTTCATTGCGACTCATTTCCAATTGCTCTGCTTTCATGTTGCTAAGTAGAGACCTGTTCGTTGCCGGACACATGTGAGTCCGGCTTTCCGAGCTAGTACGTTTGGCCACCTTTGCAGCAAGGTCACCCCAAGTCACTTTAAATCCTCAGTCCATAACCATAGTCGGACCTGTCTATCCATCCAACATCTGTCTATCAATATGCACTTCTTTCTGTCTAATCTCTACCTCTCTATTCATCTATACATGCATGGGCATATACCTACATCGTAATAAGTGAAGAACATTTTAATTAAATTGCAGTTTCCTTTACCTGAAAAAAGGGTGTTCTGCGCTTATTCGGTTTCCTTAATGCACAGATCAGATTGTGACATTCGCATTGTCAACTTACGGGCATCTTCATTGAGTCGACCAAAAGGAAGTTGGGACCAGAAAGTTGACAACTGACAGGAGGAAGAGTAATGTGAACATCTGCATACCCAACATCCCCACTCCACAATCAGTCATCTTCCCAACTTCCCGACTTCATCCAGGCTTCATCAGGCAGAAGGCCAGAATAATATTTTCCTGGCTTGAAAGAGAGAGAGAGAGAGAGAGAGAGAGAGAGAGAGAGAGAGAGAGAGAGAGAGAGAGAGAGACACTAGCTTATTCACAGTACGGCAGCACCTATTAGTGAAAGGTGTGCATTGTATAGAACTAACCCACAGTACCATAATCATCACCAGAAAAACAAGAGTATTGGGGGGGGGGGGGGGGGGGGGGAGAGAGAGAGAGAGAGAGAGAGAGAGAGAGAGAGAGAGAGAGAGAGAGAGAGAGAAAGACAGACAGACAGACAGACAGACAGACATAGACGAAGACAGAGACAGATAGGAAGAAAAAAAAGGAGGGAAGATAGAAGGCGGAAACAAACATACTGCGAAATTTTCGTCATCAGATCCAAGCTGTGGGCCCGTGATCGGCTCACTGTCGTCATGTTACCACAATCGACAGTGAGCTGACAGATCCCACAGACTGGCAGAATCAGTCAACATTGGGCTGACGTAGATCCCACAGACGGTCACAGGGAAGCCACAGCGCTATCATCAACACTGGTGTAACTATCCCAGGTCAGAATCTAGAATCTGTTCAACAAATCACTTCCTGGGATCCATCATTCGCAGTGAGGGATCCAAATCCGAAATCCTCTCAGGAGCAGGAAAGACAACTACAGCACTGTCCGGATTAGGGGAAAAAAAAAAGACCCACTTTCGCAAAAGGACCAGAACCTCTGCTTGAAACACAAGATTAGGCTCTTGCATGCACTAGCAGACTCCATCTTCCTGTATGCACGTGACACCTGAATCCTTACGGTGAACTAAAAACAAAATCCTTGCTTTGGAAATGAGATTTTACTGCAACATACTAGACATGCGATACGCTGATGATATCACAATCAACAAGCGTATCAAACCATCAGGCAGCACATAAGACTGTACAAAGATCTACTGCCATCAGTGGGGGGGGGGGGGGGGGGGGGGGGGGGGGGGGGGGGGGGGGGGGGGGGGGGGGGGGGGGGGGACACTATGTTGTGCATGTAACGAGATCCAATAGCGTTTTTTAAAACAATCCTCCAGGGAAGTGTTGAGACAAAGGGAGAGATGAAAACAAGCAAAATATTTGTAAAAAGAAAAATCCAAAACAATGGACTAACAACATTCCACATAGCAGAATGGACAGGGATGCACTTTACAGAGATGGAGGCTTGGGACACAACTGACAGAACTGGAGGTACCTACGACTCCACACAGAGTTAAGAGAGAAGAAGATGGTGTGTGGTGACGTGCGTCAACTAAACGATCTCACCATCAGAAAAAAAAAAATGACAAATTCTCACACTCGTTGTTGGGTTTGATGTAAAGAGAACATGAATCCCTTGATTTTGGCAAAAACAGTAACAGTTCGAAGAACTGAGAGATTTGACGTTTGGTCAGCTCAGCGAGGGTATGGTTTACAGAACTGAGTGTTCCCAAAATCCATGACAGGCTAATCGTAGGCATTCATAAGCATGATGTTGGGGCACCGGTCTGTCAGCTGCAAGCCCTGCTCGTGAGCCATGTAACACTGGAAATGAAGTACTCTGGAGAATACGGCGCAACAGAATTGATGTTTTGAAAAAAAAAAAACACTGGAAGACAAAAAAAAAGTCTTTGACACAGATATATTGGATACCACAATCACTGTTGATTTTGGTTTGCTACTGTTTCTTTTTTTTCTTTTTTAAATCTAACTAATCATTATAGGGAGGCTATAGGACTACTAAAAGACATTCATCAGAATATTTATCCAGCCAGTAAGTTACAAGTGTTTGAAGTGTAAGTACACACACACACACACACACACACACACACACACACACACACACACACACACACACACACACACACAGAGAGAGAGAGAGAGAGAGAGAGAGAGAGAGAGAGAGAGAGAGAGAGAGAGAGAGAGAGATTATTTTGTCATAGAAGCCCTGCCTCTGTACTCGGGGACACGTAGGCACATAAACACACGAACACACACACACACACACACACACACACACAACACACACACACACACACACACACACACACACACACACACACACTTCGTATCATAATTTAACATATGATGCGACTTTATTTCCTTTCAAATTCAGTCCACCCAACTGTCCTAAATCCAGCACGCTATGTGTCGTAATGGACAGAATTTATTTCTTACAGCTGCATTTGTAGCATTTAAACATCATGCATTAACAGATGAACAAAGAAACAAAGCACCTAAGGGCTGCATCAGATTTGCCTTTGCTGTTTCGAGTATTAGTTACATTTCATCCCCTTTCCTTCTTCGTTTGGCCCCATTTTTCCTCCGCCGTACCTTTTCCATAAACACTCTCTCCCCTCACGCTTCTGTCCAACCTTACATTTCACCTCACTTCTTTTTCTTCTTCTCTCCCTTTATTTCAAAATCCCTTTGTGTCACCCCCCCCCCCACACACACACACACACACACACACCCCCCCCCCCCCCCCCCCCCCCTTTGTCTGCCCCTACAAACTACAGCCACCTCCCAGCTCTCCAGATGATTCGCCACACCTGGCTAATATATATTGCTATTACTTTCAGATTTGTCTCTCCCTCTTCCTGCCCTTTCATCGTTTATCCCATTACCACTTGTCTTTTCTCTTGTTACACACCCACCTGCTCACAGACATAAACTTCCACTCTCGTTTTGTCTTTTTTTAAGTTATACAATAAATTATGTAGCTCTACATCCTGCAATGCAACTTTCTGTTCATCTTTAGGCGTCAAGAAACTTAATCTAAGAGCGATATTAGTTCTGCCAGTAGATCCTTTTTTTTCAGGAACAACGCTCCTGAAATAAATAGTAGAACTTGAAACCAAGGCTGCAGCTGTGTGACTCGGTTAGGGGTGCACATCTGATGATGAGAGAGGGCGAGAGAGAAGTCTAGAAATAACATTTCCTGTGTTCCGTTGTCTAATCTCAGCAGAACGCTGTGACAGCGTGCGAGATGTTCGTGCAAGAAAGAGCAATAATTCTGTCATGAGGCACGACTCTCTCTCTCTCTCTCTCTCTCTCTCTCTCTCTCTCTCTCTCTCTCTCTCTCTCTCTCTGCGCGCACGCGTGTGTGTGTCTGTGTGTGTCTGTGTCTGTGTGTATGTCTAAAACGCTTGCATGTGTGTATCAAGACTTTCAGAGAGAGAGAGAGGAGAGAGAGAGAGAGAGAGAGAGAGAGAGAGAGAGAGAGAGAGATGCCACGCCACAAATGAGCACGTGAAAGAAAAATGAAGAGGAGAGAAAGACACTGAAGACAGGGAATTAGTGAACAAACCCATTCCAGGAGGACAGGAATTCGAGACCTGGGAAAAGTAACGTCATAACATCCCCATGGAAAGAAAAAAAGTATATCTGCAGAAGAGTACATAGATGAACAATAAAAGAAAGAAAAAAGAAACATTCTGCCTTTTATATTGTTCATTTTAATCTGGTTGTAAATAACAACTACAAGAAA
>JADBJO010000863.1:490458-495458 GCA_016801955.1 Conus betulinus
CTCCCGCCTTCTTGATGTTCTCTGCGAGTAACTTCTCTTTGACGTCACTTCATTAAACTTCACTTAGTCATCTGCTATCTTTCTGCTTTTGTATGCCATTCTCCTGTCTTTGTCTTTGAAACCGTTTTACATTTGTTTCTGGTCTCTCAATGTATGCAGTGTCATGATTTTTTCCTATCAAATTGGCTACTGGATAGTGAAAACTGTATGTACTGTCCACAGTCAACACTTGCTGTTCGTTCTACACTAACTGGTTTTGAGCTTATGGCAGTTTTCTATCGTTTTTTTTCTTTCTTTTCTATTTTGGTTGTATAGACGTGTTTTAATTATACTTGCGGGTGAGATGTTAAAACCTGACAGTAGTAAAAAAAAAATGCTATGGCTAGCACTCACTCCATAGCCTAGTCTTGTACGCCTTAGAAATGGCAATAGCTCTGCTGCCATTAGCTGCCATGCTATTGATCGTATTCATGGTTTGCAAGTTTTTTCAATATTGAGTCAGGAAAAGACCCCTATTCTTCCACATTGAGTTTCGCAAAGTGCAGGAAAAGCCGTGTGTGATCGGCTGTGCAATAGTGATAAAAACCAATAACTGTCTTGTTCACTAGAGTGACTCCTTTTTCGTCAACAACAGCCCTGAAAGGTTATTTGTGTATTCGGCTACGCGAACGGGGGAACTGTGCAAAGTCTACATTGATTGTCATCCATCGTAAGTATACTGAAGTGAATCGTGTGTTTTTTTAGACTGTATTTATCAATACACATATCCCTCCTCTTTAACTTCCCCTACCACAGTACCCTCTCACTACTCTTCTGCTTCACATACTCTTGGGTAAAAAAAAAAAAGTGGAAAGGGAAAAGAGATTTGCCTCTTTTTGTAACTTGACAAAACCAACATCAAAGGAGACCTCACCACTTACACACGTCGTGTGTGGCGAGACACACACCGCCTCAAGCTCGCCTGTATCGTTCTGTAATCCCGGACAGCTGGGCCAGTCGATAGTGTTTGCAGTTCGGACCAGTCCCGGCCAGGAAACGTCGATTGGCAGTGTGGGGAAAATCAAAGGCAGGAAACAGTTTCTCCCTTTTATTGTCTGTTCTGCCTCTGTCTGCCTGCCTGTCTGTCTGTCTCTGTCTGTCTGTCTGTCTGTCTGTATGTGTCTGTCTGCCTGTCTATCTGTCTGTCTCTGTCTGTCTGTCTGTCTGTGTCTGTGTCTGTCTGTCTCTGTCTCTCTCTCTCTCTCCCTTCTTTAGATCTTCCCATCATCCAGTCACTGTGTAACTGCTACTGAACAACGTAAGCAAGCAAGCACACAAACAAACAAACAAACAAAAAAAACGCACAGACATACAAACAAATACTCGTCTTCACATGGCTCTGCGTTCTCTGCTTATTCTTATTTCAGCATCAGCAGTAACCTTGTTCAACTTCAGTGGCCACATCTTCCACACACACCCCCCCCCCCCCCCCCCCACCTCCCAAAGATCAGCAGGAGCAGAAGCGAGTAGGGAGTGAGAGCAGACGACAGGAGGAAGGGAAGGGGGGGGGGGGAGGAGGGAAAAAGCACTGAAGCCTTTAGGGTGATCAAATCAGATCACATTATAAAGACGTAACCCCAATATGGTAAATATGCACGTGCCTGTACCCATCGTCAACACAGTGACGCCTCCAAGAGTGGTACAGGACTGCTCAAAAGGCAGGTGAAGACAGTGCTTCTCTGGGTCCTCCCCAGCACCTTCGGGTGTTTCTTTTTCTTCTTTGCCTTAACTAGGCTGACCCTGGAGAAAGGTCCAGTGACAGTGAGGAAAGACCCACTGACCACAGGGAAAGTCCTGTTGACAGTGGGAAAGACTATAACTTTGGATTCTCTCTTGAGGGCACATAAGACCGTATGGCGAAAGCTTGGCTGTGTCTGGAGTGGCACTGTCTTCATCTGTCCGTGGGCAGGGGTGGTTGGGTCTGTGGGGTGTGCTCGACAGCTGGAGGGGTGGTGTTTTTTCGCCGGTGGGCTGTGCAGTCATGAAATACGGTCTGGTACACCCCATGGGGATGCTACTTTAAGGCTGTTATGAGTTCCATCCTGTTGTCTGATTTACCTCTGTTCAGGAGCAGTTATGTCCCTTGATATCTTAATGAAGTGTCCTGCGCGTTCCTGTACCCATCGTCAACACAGCGCAGGCCTCCAAGGGTGGTACAGGACTGCTCAAAAGGCAGGTGTGAAGACAGTGCTTCTCTGGGTCCTCCCCAGCACCTTCGGGTGTTTCTTTTTCTTCTTCGTAACCCCAATATGGTAAATAACGTTTGGAGGAGTTTCAAAAACAGGTTGTATGTAGTGCAGGTGATTATAGCAGACTTTACCACGTAGGCAGAAACCCAGCGTGTTACGTACGGTCTTGAGCAATTTGAGAAAGATTTGCAGGTTGCATAGAATCAAATTGAGATTTCTGTGATTTATTTCTTTGATTTAGCTCTGAAGAGCTCAACAGTGCTTCTAGGAGTTGTCGTCATCGTCGTCGTCGTCGTCGTTGTTGTTTCTGCTGTTGTGTAGTTGGTAGTGATGGTGGTATTGGTGATGGTGGTGGTGTCAGTGTTGGTGTTGGTGTTGTCATTTTGCTGCTGCTGTTGTTGTTCTGAACATGTTCGGAGTGACAAAGGCAACGGTAGACAGACGTACAGACAGATGTGGTTATTCATAAAGACACCTGGGAAGACAGACAGAGAAGTGGACTCTCTGAAAAGCAGCATATATCCCACCGCAGACAAAGATCGATTTGAATCTCTCATTTAATAGTGACAGGCATATTAAAAGTTATCTGACAAGATATTGATCAGGAATTTCAGTTATCAACACGCGCATCAGTATCGATATGCAAATACCAATAACATTAGCATGATATGTCTTTTATGCAAAAACACAAATTAAGGCGAATTGCATTTCCTACTTTGTTGTCCTGTCCTGAAGGATTTACGATATGAATGCATTCCCTGAAATTCTTATAAAACCCTTGTTTTTATTTCGAGCCACTTTGCTCATGGCAAATGAAAATGAAGAAGTACCGAAGAGCATATGTGTATATTTATACAAGGTCTTTACCAGACGCACAACTATGGTCAGTTAATTGAACCCAACTGTGGTTTACACTGTGTATAGTTTGTGTACTTATCTTGTTGTTAAACAACATCATGTTACTTTACTGCATGAATTGTTATTGTTATATTGCACCCCCATCAAAAGGAGACATGGCCTATATCGATTAAAAACTTTCGTTCGTTCGTTCGTTCGTTCGTTCGTTCTCTCTCTCTCTCTCTCTCTCTCTCTCTCTCTCTCTCTCTCTCTCTCTCTCTCTCTCTCTCCTCTCTCTCTCTTGTCTCCCCATCCCTCTTCCCACACCAGCCCTCACGCCCCCCTCCTCCCTGATGCCATCGAAACACACACACACACACACACACACACACACACACACACACACACACACACACACACACACATACACACACACACACACACTCACATACACAAGACACACACACACTCACACACACACACACACACACACACACACACACACACACACACACACACACACACACACACACATTTTTTTTAATCCCAACTCTGCCCAGTCGCGCTTGGCAACCGAGCGTGCAAGACTGTCAGGGCTCCTAATGAACTGCTATAAACTTTGGAGTTGAGCCAGACTGTCATGGATATTCGGCTGGCCAATTTCTGACGTAATATGTTATTCGGGCGAAGCTGAATCCCTTTGCTTCGATCAAACGTTCGTAGCCTTCTACATTTTTTTCATTTATTTCCTCATTTGTTTTTTTTTTAGTTATTGACTTATTTATACTTTCTTTTATTTATTCATTATCTTTATATACCGTTATATTTATGTATGTATGTATTTATTTATCTATTTATTTGTTTATTTATTTATCTACTGATGCACGTATTCATTTATTCGTATACTATTTATTTATCTATTTGCCTATTTATTTGTTTGTTCATTTATCTGTGTTGTTTATTCACGTATATATTATATCATGTTTGTTGTCATTTTACAAGGGATCTATTTCCCATTTTGCTCATTTCGCTCGTTTTAACAACACAATATACAGCTACATCCAGATCCCAGTACAAACACCCAATTGAAAAAACTCTCAAGAAGAGCTCACCCAATGTTTTCGCCATTGCAGAATACCCTACACTGCTGCCAGCCAAATCCGCATCGACGGCCATAATTGCTTAACGATGATGTCTTATAGAAGCAGCATCCGCCCCGGAGTTGACCACGCACTACACACCTTCTCATCTTGTAGCAAGCACCATGAGTCTGCCAACACCACAGCCGACACTGACACGAAGTCTTCATGAACAGGACACAGAGGCTATATCCACCGTCAGGTTTCAAGGTCAGACCAGCGTGTTGGGCTAATGCGTAGGTCAGACATCTGCTGAGTCGTAACCACGAGACCATCTTCTTATATTCTGTCATCTTCGTCATAATTCATTGATCCATCAGCTTTAAACCATGCAAATGTGGTCTCAAAACCTAGCGGATGTGGTGTAGTGTTTATGGACTAGTCCGCACGCAGTGACACCTCCTTGATAAAAATGAAACTGAAACTGAAACGCACTATCAGACAAATAGCACTTTTTGAACTGTTTTCAAAATGTCTGTACCAACTGCCTTTTGAGGATGCTCAGAAGATTTGAAAAAAGACAAAAAAGACAACAACAGAACAAAAACCTTCAACGTTTCAGTCATAGAGAGTGTCTTCAGGACTTGTGACATAATGCCTGTATTCTCATTGCGAGATCCTCCAAGTTAACTGTTGATTTGCATGATAAACATGAAACTTTGTTTTCACATATATTATAGGTGTTCTGTTGTCCCCACTTATATGTCTGTGTTCTGTTGTTTTTCGGAGATATATCGGTGTTTTGTTGTTTTCACATACTATGTGTTTGGAAGCTTTTACATACATCTGTGTTCTG
>JADBJO010000863.1:500458-525458 GCA_016801955.1 Conus betulinus
TATCGCCGTATCAGCAGCAGCAGCCCATCTTCGCTTCGGTTACCAAGTCATCTGCCTGTAAACAACCTGCAGAGAGGGGTTGTGAGCAGAAAGAAAGGGAGGAGGAATGTGACTGAAGGGCATGAGACTTATACATGAGGAAGGTTGCAGGCGTGTGTCTGGTGAGTAACGTCAGACTGCATCAAGACGACACAGACCCAGCATGTCCAATACATTTGTATGAGTTCGAAAGAAGTTTGAAAGTTTCATAGAATCCAGTTGAGATGTCTTAGAATGAGTTTGGAAGAGGTTTAGAGAACAGCAAGAAGTTTTTTGGTTCTTTCTTTCGCTTGTGAAAGGGTAAGGTAAAACTCTGGTAGGTGCGAGGGAAACGCAGGAGAGGAGGGAGCAGAGAGGGGGTGGGTGGGATGCTGGGATTATTTGTGAGGGGATTTTAAGTCTTGGTGTCGAGAACGACCGCGAGCGTATACGGTGGTCGGTTCAAGTGTCAAGAGACATGCTTTCTCATAAATGTTTCAGAAGTAGGCATTTCTTGTCCTGACGTCGAGCAGGAAAGTCATTCGTTATCGGACCTTCTGGTGGTGATCCTGGGGCTAGTTTCCACAGACAGAAAATGAAGAATCTTGGAATTATATTTCCTTGCCTGTTTGAAGGAAATGCGACGTATGAAACAGATGCACCTTTGGTGAATGGACTAAGGAGATTCTTCTTGGTAAAAGATAGATGTGGCGTTACCTGAAAACACACACACACACACACACACACACACACACACACACACACACACACACACACACACACACATGAACGTACTTATGAGTGAGTGCACACACACACACACACACACACACACACACACACACACACACACACACGCACGCACACACACACACACACACACACACACACACACACACACACACACGCACGCACACACACACACACACACACGCACGCACGCACACACACACACACACACACACGCACGCACACACACACACACACACACACACACGTGCACGCACACACGCGCGAGCGCGCACAAGCACACAGACATGTACACACAGACATACACACACAGAAACAGACACACACACACACACACACACACACACACACACACACACACACACACACACACACACACACACACACACACACACACACACACACACACACACACACACACACACACACACACACACACACACACACACACACACACACACACAGATGAAAGATTGTTTGACAATGTAACGACGAAATCATTCGTTGATGAATTATTGCATAGAATATGACAGACGCGATGACTGCGAATCGCTGTGGAACTTAGTCATCCCCGTAATGAACTGCGTTCTTTTTATAAACACTGTGTTCATGTACCTGTGACAGAAGAACTAATAGCGGTAACAGCATTTATGTCCTGATGACGTCAGAGCCAAAAGCCCTTGCTATAATCATGTCATAATGACATCAGTGATAATAACTGTCGCTGTGTGTTAACGTTTTACAAACGTCAGAGACAACAACTACCGCTGTGTTCATGTTCTAGCTATATATAAAAAAAAAAAACAAAAAAAAAAAAAAAACAAAAAAAAAAAAACAAAACCCTGTCGCTGTTTTCATTTTCTTATGACATCACAGACGATAACTGTCGCTGTATTAGTGTTCTGATGACATCAGAGACAATAGCTACCGTTTTTTTTTTTTTTTTTTTTTTAATGTTCAAACAATCTCAAAGACAAAAACTGTCTCTATTTTCATGTTTTAAAAATATCAGAGACAACAGCTCTCACGAACATACCGATGGCTTTCTGCTCAAGGCGGTGCTCATCTGGTGGAGCAAGGAGTCGTTCGAAGCCCGTACCGTGCTCTCTTATCTTGAGGGAGGATCTTGATTGAGTCAAATGGGTTTGCTTAGAGGGGGACCTAGGTATCCAGACAAGGGGTTTGCTCAGCACCTAATCCCCGCAATGGTGACCCCTGAAAGATTCAAACATCTGGACCCCAGCTTAATAAGGCTGTGGGCTCCTCGCAGTGGAATGAGAGCAGTCATTGGCACAAAGCAGACGTGTTTTTTTTTTTTAAGCAAGGAAGCCCATAAAGCGTTTCAATAATTCAAATAATGCACACAATTCAATGGTGACATTGACCTTGGCGGCACAGATTATTAAGTGAAATGTTACATATAGGCCCTATAATATATACATATATAAACAAACTTAGATAGAAAGGTAGACTGACAGACAGATACGAGAGAGAGAGAGAGAGAGAGAGAGAGAGAGAGAGAGAGAGAGAGAGAGAGAGAGAGAGAGAGAGAGAGAGAGAGAGAGAGAGAGAGAGAGAGAAGAGAGAGAAACATACACTTGAAATGTCAAAAACCCGCAAACTTTTTTCGAAGACCATTCTGCCCATGTCTGCCCCTAAGGCTCAGTTTGATTCCGGTATCCCCAAATAATCATGAATAAAAAGGAAATTCATCATCACCATCCCCCCCCCCCCCCCCCCCCCCCCCCCCCCCCCCCCCCCCCCCCCCCACCCCCCCCCCCCCCCCCCCCTCCCCCCCCCCCCCCCCCCCCCCCCCCAATCCCCCCCCCCCCCCCCCCCCCCCCCCCCCCCCCCCCCCCCCCCCCCCCCCCCCCCACCCCATACATACAAAGCCAATGAGTTGCGGGCCCCTTAAACGTCGGCAGTGCAGTAGTATTGCACTGTTCGGTGTTATTGTCCTTTTCTTCTTGTCCTCTTGTTCTCGTCCTTTTCCCTCTGTCTCTCCTCCCCCCCCCCCCCCCCCCCCTCCCCATCATCAGTTCTTGTTCTTCCTCCTGTTCTGTTCTTCTTGTTATTATTGCCTGTATCACTATCAATATCATCGTAAAAGGAAACAGCGTTCATCCCATTGAAGACGGAGTATGGCCGCCCACACTGCGGGATGAAGATGGGTTACACACACAAAACGCATCTTCAGCGCGTGGAAGGCGAAGATAATTCAAAACTTAAGTTAGTACCATACAATAATTACATGGCTAACTGTATTTGTGCAAAGGCAAACGAGTTAACAACCGAGCACGATGTTCATGTAAACGGCACAACACGAAGAATCGCACAGTACACAATAGATAACTTTTAAGATGAGAGCATGGTATACTTATAAATGCAGTGCACCAAGACTATTATAAATAAAGAAATATGGACTACACTATATGTTCTTCATTTTTCTCTCTCTTTCTTACTCAATCCCAATTCCATTCATCCCGTGACACCAAAGTAGCCACAATTAAACAAGTCATTCGTCCATGACCCCGAAGAGGCTTCCTACAACAAAGCAAACTTTCAAACACAACATATATATAGTAGTAATTTGATTTTCAAATAAACTCAGTTATTTGGTGGTTTCTGATTTCTTAGTTTAAATGATTTGGACAGGAATAGAGCCAGTGGCACACACATCCTTGAATTTGATAGTAATAAAGTAAGTTTGAAAGAATTTGGATGTATATAATATTTGGAAAGGAATATATCTCTCCCGCAATAGTTTATACTTGGGACAAACTAATGTAAAGTGAAGTTCCGTTTCAAGTTCGTTGGGACAAAATGGGCATGTCATGCTTTCTTGGCTTCTCGAATGTCTGAACCTGTGAGGTTTAAGTTGGGAAACACCAAGCCGAAGTCTGGTTAGGTGTTTTCTAAGTGCGTGATTTTTTTTATCTCCACTAGATAGCCAGGAATACTTTGTAGTTGACGAAATGTGGAATAAAGTTCGTATCTTTCTTTGGATTGTAACAAAGCGTCTAGATCTTGGAGACGACAGTCATAAAGCCTTTGCTTAAAAATGGATATAAATGATTTTACATTTTCTACTCCTTGATTCTCCCCACACAAATCCAAACCCATACCTAAACAATGTAATGCAAACCTTGCTTACCCAATTTGTCTTACCTTGACAGTGCATTGTGTATAGCATTTTGTATGATTTCCTTGGAATACGATATTCCTCCATTTTTTGTTAGTCTTAACCAGTGCTTAATAGTTTTAGTAAATGTTTGTATGTAAAGTGGATATCTGTTAGCTTCATAATATGCAAGTGTATTAGGTGTTTGTATGCTGATATTCAATAAACGTTTTATGGCAAGAAGATGTACTCTCTCAATAGGGGTGTGATCTGCAGTCAACCCCCAAACTTCCGCACCATATGTCAGAATAGTTGTACTTGAGTGTCAAATATCTTAAAGAAAATCTTAGGAGAATTTTCGCTATAGACCAGAGGAATCTAAAGATACTGAAAAACATTTTTTTTTTGCTTTACGAGCCAAATCTTCTAATGAGTAAGAAAATGTTGACCCCGTGGAGAAAAATATTCCCAAATACTTATATTGATTTACCACTTCCATTTTAACATTTCCATAGAACCATTTTTTCTCTTGCAGCAAGGTACCACCTTCCTAAACACTACTATTTTTTGATTTTTCATTATTAACTGTAAGACCTAGTCTATCTGCCGTACTTTTTAGAATGTTCAGTTGGTTCTGGAGCCCGATAACAGTGGTAGAAAGGAGGACAACATCATCAGCAAATAACAAAACCAGAATCTGCATCAAATCAGGTGACAATCGTACCCCATGTCTACCATGCTGTGATATATCATTTGCAAGCTCATTGATAAAAAAAAGCAAATAAAATAGGACTACAGTTATCGCCTTGTTTCAATCCTCTAGGACACATAAATGTTTCTGTAAGACCACCGCTAGTTCTGACCCTAGCTTTAACTATTTCATACATACTTTGAATAGCTTTGAACATTTTCCCTTTGATAGAAGAATTGAAGCAGAGAGAGAGAGAGAGAGAGAGAGAGAGAGAGAGAGAGAGAGAGGAGAGAGAGAGAGAGAGAGAGGTAAGGTAAGGCAATGTTGCTTATAGCCCAGCCGACCGCAAAGGGCCATATCAGGGCTGTCACCACCACGTACAACACCACGTTAATATCAACTCACAAGTCATCTCAGAAAGAAAAGAAAAAAAAAAAAAACACGTTCACACATCTCTTAAAAATACATCTAAAAAAACGCACCAGAAACTTCGTTAAAAATCTTTCTTCCGTAAAATCTCAAATCAGATGAAAAATGTTAATCTCTTTCAGAAACTCAGAGATCACGTCAGGTGGGGACATCTCTGAACAGGGTTTTCATGGACTCTGCTGTAAAGTGTTTATGTCTCACATCGTGCAAGTCCCAACAATCTAAAAGAATATGTTTCACTGTGAGTGGAACATGACATGGAATACACCACGGAGCTTCTTCACCTTTTAAAAGATAAGAATGGGTATAAAACGAGTGACCTGTGTGTAAGCGGCACAGGACTGTTTCTTCTTTACGGCCGCCTCTGGAACATGGTAAAAAATTTGTTGAGGTTTGGCGGATTTTATACAGTTTGTTATCCGTCTGCAAGGTCCATTCCTCTTGCCAGAGGCCTTTGACACAGGCCTGTGTTGTGGGTTTCAGATCAGTGTGAGGAACAGTAAACCTGATCAACTTTTGCCTTGTGGCATTCTTGGCAAGCTGGTCAACCATCTCATTGCCTCGAATGCCCCCATGGTTGGGAACCCAAGCAAACACTACGTTGTGTCCGTTTGATTTTAGGGAGGTGTACAGTTCAAAAACTTTCAGTAGTTGAGGGTGCTTTGAGATTACGGCCGGCAATGGCCTCCAAGGCAGAAAGAGAGTCTGACAAAGTGAGGAAATCTTTCTGTTTCGATTTGGAGATCATCTGAAGTGCCAGGACCAAGGCTGTCAGCTCAGCAGTGTAGATGGAGCTGTCGGTGGGAATGTGTACAGTACATCTCTGAGGGGGGTCTACTGCACAAAACACAGCAGAGGCAACTCCCTCCTCAGATTTGGAACCGTCAGTGAAAAATTCTTTTAAAAGATGGAAACTTGGAACACAGTTCAGCAAAAAGGGACTTGTGGGCCAAGGAACTAGTGGAATCTTTTCGGTATGAGGCTAAATCAAAACGGATCTCTCTGGTGCGAAGAAAGTCCATGGTGGGTGGAATAGAACTGGGGATGGTCATCGAATTTCTTTAGGAATTTGGGGTCAAAAAACACAGTCATATGCAGGGTTTTGAGGTTCAGACGAGACACTCAGACTGTAATTCAAGGCACGTTAAGTCGGCGATTTGAGAGGGATGGTTCTCCTGCCTCGGCATACAAGCTATAAACAGGAGTGGCGCGGAACGCACCCAGACACAATCGAAGCCCTTGATGGTGGATAGGGTCTAGACTTTTCAGGTAGGACGGTCTGGCAGAGCCGTACACTACACAGCCATAGTCCAGCTTGGAGTGGATTAGAGCCCTGTAAGGATGGAGGAGAGTTTTTTCCTGTCAGCGCCCAATCTGTGTGCGCCACAAGTCGCAGAATGTTCAGTGCTTTTTGACATGCAGTTTTCAAGCGCTGGATAGAAAGACAGACAGACAGGCAGACCGATAGAGAGACAGACAGTTACCTCAAACACCTCAAGACTCTATTTGATTAGAACTGCACATACTAACATAGAGAGAGAGAGAGAGAGAGAGAGAGAGAGAGAGAGAGAGAGAGAGAGAGAGAGAGAGAGAGAGAGAGAGAGAGAGAGAGAGAGAGAGAGAAGAGAATGTCTCACCAAACACAATGGCATGGCCACTGATTTCTACTGTCAATAGCGCTACTATCTTTACGGCTGGTGGACCCGGGCCACCTAACTCCTTTCTCCCAGAATCTCCAGCATCACTTGTCGATCTTGGGAACGCTCGTGCGTGTGTGACGTGGTGTCGCAAGACAGAGCAGCAAAGAGAGGTCAATCTCTTGTGGATGGGTGAGCACATAGGGAGCTTTGAGTCATCGGACGCGATCTGGAAATGATGTTATAGTCTGGCTCTCACATCCACTAACGGCCTATTTATGTAAAAAAAAAAAAAAAAAAAAAAAAAAAAAAAAAAAAAAAAAAAAAAAACATTTTAGATGGGGTGCCCATGCCATCTATCCTTTTCTGTGTTTCGTCGGTCACCGTACAAATGTGTGTGTGTGTGTGTGTGTGTGTGTGTGTGTGTGTGTGTGTGTGTGTGTGTGTGTGTGTTGAATTTGCTTGTCTCTATCTGTTTTTGAGTGTCTCTCTACAACACACACACACACACACACACACACACACACACACACACACACACACACACACATACACACACACACACACACACACACAAACACGCGCGCGCGCACGCACGCACGCACACACAAGTACAAGCAATCAGCTATATTCCTACCACGTTCATCCTTGTACGTATTGCTTAATGCAAGATTATTGACAAAAAAACAACAACAACAACAAAAAAAAAAAAAAAAAAAAAAAAATCAGAAAAAAAGAAAATTCCACTCTCTCCAGGATCACGTGTTGTTCAATCCTCTCTGTACGGCTGTCTGTTCGAGCTTCTCTCAGATCTGAAGTGGTGGAATTAGCGTCACTTTGGTGACTTCCCCTCCAGGCTTGACAACTTGAACAGGTCACAAGGATGATGTAAACAGACAGTCGATTAGTCACTGACTTCACGCTGTCCACCTTGTGTTGCGTGGCTAGTAGCACTGGATTCAGGAGGGATTGTTGCTCTTTGCAGCACTGCAGATCATCGGAGTATTGTGACAATCCTCTGTGTAGAGAAAGTTGGGAAACTGATGAAGAGTTAGGTTGAGACTCCGGATATATGTGCATAATAAATGTAAGGTGAAAGAAAACTAATGGTTCATGTTTGGCAATCATTAGATTCCTGGCTGCTTGTCATATAGTGTGATGTCTAGTAAGTAGGTTTGAATGTACATGTGTCTGTGTAACTGTCTTTCAAAGTAAATCATGAGGGGAAAATTAAACAACAAACATGCGTGTAGCTGAAACCAGTCGCTGGTGATCTTTGTTTTTGAAAATATTGTATGCTCCTTGTTCCTGGTGCAGCAACTGCCTATCAAAAGTATTGTGTGGTGAAATCGTTTCACCCTATTTGTCTCTGTGTAGCTGTCTGTTTTGAATGGTAGTTGTGGGGTTAAAAACGTGTCTCATTTTTCTCCATGTACCGTCGACTGCCAGGTTGTGTTTTGGTGTGTGTGTGTGTGTGTGTGTGTGTGTGTGTGTGTGTGTGGTAAACACACTTTGTATGCATTTGACCTGTGTTGCATTGTCCTACTCCTCCTTCTCTTCTTCTCTCTCTCTCTCTCTCTCTCTCTCTCTCTCTCTCTCTCTCTCTCTCTCTGTAGACACCCACATCGCAAGAGAAAGAAACAGTTGCAACCTACTGCACACACCACACACCTGTTTACCCACGGATGCTTTAAAGGTAATAGAAAATGCATGCACAAAGAAAGGCATCCACTATTAGAAAGTAGACACGGATTATCACAGTTGCATGGGTAGCCTGCGTTTTTTGTGTATATACCCGAGAGTGGAACCATTTTGCACTGATGTATGTTAAAACTGCTCGAAGCTTTTGCCAATAGGCCTACCAGTTGGACAGTTTTTCAATAGCTTTTCCTTTCGGCTGTGGCTTCTTCTCTTCACACTCTTTGGGGCAATGTTCCCACTCTGCTCACTCCAGCGTCCTTGTTAACAGCCACACCAAGGCTCACTGTACATCAGTGCCAGTTAACAGCAAGCAATCAATATCAGGACGTCATGAGGCCTCCCAACAGTGGAGACACTGCACTGCTTCTGAATCGCTGCAGTGGTGTACAGTAGTGGCTGTGATGATCCTACACTTACAGGATACTATCAAATTAGACCCTTACTGACGACATTGATCGCTTAGTTGAAAGGCCAATGTGAGTCACTGTGCACTCCCAGAGGACATTTTTCAGGTCTATCAAACAACAGCTCATGCTGTGAACACACGCAGACACATGCAGATTATGGCATACACTCACCACAGGCATAGAGGTCATGACAAGCGCGTGACTTCAGCTCGTGGCCTCTGCCTGCTTTGATGTTACGTATGTGCTGATGAAGGTTCTTGACAGACTGTGCAAATGAGAGAAGAAGAAGAAGAAGAAGAAGAAGAAGAAGAAGAAGAAACAACAACAACAACAACAACAAGAGGTCAGGTAAGGTAATGTTGTTTAGACCGCAAAGGGCCATATCAGGCCTGCCACAGAATAAGGAGAAGAAGAAGAGGAAGAGGTCAGGTAAAGTAATGTTGGTTATAGCCCAGCCGACCGCCGCAAATAGGGCCGTGTTAGGCTGCCAGAAGAAGAAGAAGAAGAAAGAAGAAGAAGAAAGAAGAAGAAGAAGAAGAAGAAGAAGAAAAACAACAACAACAACAACACAACAACAACAAGAGGTCAGGTAAGGTAATGTTGTTTATAGCGGAGCCGACCGCAAAGGGCCATATCAAGCCTGTCACAGAAAAGAAGAAGAAAAAAGAAGAAGAAAGAAGAAGAAGAAGAAGAAGAAGAAGAATGAAGTGATAGTAAAAAAAAGGAACAAAAAAGAAGGATTTTGTGAGGGAAACGTATGTTCTCGCATAAGTCTACCCTTTTCCTATTAATACTGTTTTTTTTTTTTTCAGTTTTGTTTGCTTTGCTTTGTAGATTTGAATGAAGGCTGTGTTGCTGATTGAATGATGCCTCAGCTGTCTTCTTTCTTTGAAGAGAGACAACTTTCAAAAGCGTTTCGTCCATTGCATGTTTTTTGAGTCTAATGAAGTCAGATTGGAAATTTGCCGAATACAAAGCACAGAATGTGATTTTTGCATGCCTTTATTTTCAGGCACAAGTTAAAGAATACATGACATGTCAGCCAAGGAAATTCCATGTAGAATCATCCGTTGTTTTGCTTTGGCACAGCTCTACCCTTCCCGGATCTTTTGCATTATTAAACGAAACCTTTCAGCATCACTAGTTCAAAGCTTTCAAAAGCAAGGTTCGCGTGTAATGTGTAAATGATTTATTTATACCTCTCTCTCTCTCTCTCTCTCTCTCTCTCTCTCTCTCTCTAATATATATATATATATATATATATATATATATATATATATATAGATATAGAGAGAGAGAGAGAGAGAGAGAGAGAGAGAGAGAGAGACACTTGTACATACATACGTATAAGTGCCTGAACGTATGTCTGTATGTGTGTATGTATGGGTGTATGTATGTATGTATGTATGTATGTATGTATGTATGTATGTATGTATGTATGTGTATGCGTGTATGTATGCATGTGTATATATATATATATATATATATATATATATATATATATATATATATATATATATATATATATATATGTTAAAATAGTATGGTAAAAGGAAGTTTTAAAATCATCAACAGATCTGTTTCGAGCGCTGGCTGGCTCTCTCAGGATGGTGTTGGGGCGCCTACTGCCGGTGTTATATGGCCTAATGTCACTGTTTGCACGTGCGGATTGGTTGCACGTGTTGTTCGGTTTTTTTTCAGGTGTTTACAGTTCAGGGTGCGTTTGCTGACAACGATTTCCATTTGTGCCTGCAGTTGTTTACTATTTCTACTTTAGTATTTAGGGTTGCTAAGTGTGGTTTGCATAGTATTACCATTTTTTTCTGTTGAACATAGGTTGCATCTTTTTGAAATGTTATTGTATGGTGATGCCCTTTTTATGATCTTCCAGGATATGTTATAGTTTATTTATTTTTTTTTGTCTTTAAGTCTCCAAATATATTTGCTCAGTTCTGTTTGGTTTTTGTATTTTACTATCAAACTATCATATTCATGCATGCCTAACCTTAAAAATATAATTGATTCATCCAACAAAATGAAAAGCAACATAGCAAAGAAGGGTGAAGAAAGGAAATCCTGCAATCGCACTACAAAAGAACAGTGTCCCTTAAGCAACAAATGCCTCTATAACAACATTGTATACCAAGCCACTGTGACATCAGAAAATGAAAAAGAAACATACATAGGGATCACTGAAAATCACTTCAAAACCAGATATGCAAACCATAAACAGTCATTCAACAAAGTAAAATACAAAAAACCAAACAGAACTGAGCAAATATATTTGGAGACTTAAAGACTATTCATGCTATCTAACATTCAAAATAAACTTGGAAAACAAATTGGACTGTACAGACATGATGGCCTCGCTGCACTGAGTGATAGCCCTAGAAACATTGAAAATAAGAAAAAAAATTTAAAAATCACCACAGAAGCTAACAAAAAGATAGTGAATTATTTAGACATCACGTTAGACCTCAACCAACATACACATTTAAACCATACAAAAAACCAAATGACACACCTGTCTATGTAAATATCAAAAGTAATCACCCACCTTCCATACTCAAAACGATACCTAGAGGCATAAACAAGAGATTATCAAATCTGTCATGTAATGAAACAGTATTTAACAACACTGCAGCTGAATACCAAGAAGCGTTACACCAAAGTGGCTACAACTACAAATTACACTATGACCCAGGAAATGATATGAGCAGACACAAGAAAGAACAGGAAAAGGAAAATCATATGGTACAACCCCCCATACGATGGAAGAGTTAAAACAAACGTTGGGAAAGAATTCTTTAAAATTCTGACATCTTCTTTCCCAAAAGAGCACAAGCTGTTTAAGATATTTAACAGGCACAACATCAAATTATCATACTCATGTATGCCGATCTCAAAAACATCATTGATTCAACCAACAAAACGAAAAGCAGTGCAGAGGCAAACGAGGGTGAAGAAAGGAAATCTTGCAAACTGTACCAAGAAACAACAGTGCCCTCTAAACAATAAATGCCTCCACAGCAATATTGTATACCAAGCCACTGTAAAATCAGAGAACACTGAAGAAACATATATAGGTATCACTGAAAACCAGTTTAAAAACTAGATATGCAAATCATAAACAGTCATTTAACAAAGAAAGATACAAAAATCAAACAGAATTGAGTAAATATATTTGGAAACTCAAAGATAAAAAAATAGACTACAACATATCCTGGAAAATCTTAAAAAGAGCTGCATCATACAATAACATTTCAAAAAGATGTAATTTATGCCTAACAGAAAAAATATATAATCCTATGCAAACCAAAATTAGCAACCCTAAACACTAGGATAGAAATGGTTAACAATTGCAGACACAAATGGAAGTTCCTATCAGGGAGCAGAAAAAAAAAAAACACATGAAAAACACTGACCGCACGTGATGGCAGACAGCGAACACGTATAAAAAAAACACCGACAACACCGACCCCCCCCATACCCTGACGACTGCACCAGCAAGAAACAGCGCTGTAGTATATATATATATATATTCGCGCTATAAATGTTTTTTTTTTGCAGGGGTATGTATTTTGCCGAAAAGATATAAAAAAAAATGCTGGAAGATTGGATTGCTAACATGTTTCGTGTTCATCTCCCCTTGAATTGTTCAGTAATCGACCACATTACATTCCTTACAAACACACAAAAACAAGGGTGTCTTGGACTGCTGAAGCCAAGGACTGTTTAGTGTGCAACAGACTTGAAATTTCCTCATAACTGCACTGATTAGTGAGAACCGACATATCAGAACGATGGTATAAAACAGTGTCCATCTCTAGGAATGATAATAGCAGCATGAGCAAAACTCTAGAATGACGACTTTGTGGGGTATGTAGCAGAAAATGAAGGGAGGGTAAGGAAAATCAGCAAAGTGTACAGGCACTGCTCATTCTTTGTTGAAACCGATGAATTGTGCATTTCTGTAACTTAAAAGCTGAATTATTTAAAATGAAAAGCACTATTTTGTTTTAGTGTCCGTGACAAAACTGTGATAGTTGCTGTTCTTAGCTCAATTATTTGTACAGCATACTAAGAAGATGAAGATGTCCAAGGACACATTTTAAAGATCTTCAGAAACAATATAAGCTGGGTCATGAGAAAAATGTCAATGGAAAATGTGAAGCACTCGACCAGATCACCAAACGAGCATGGGCATCAACAATTATATCATTAAATTCATCGCAAATTTATGGCTCTAGTTGCGTGAGCTGAGGTTCAGTTCCAGTCCCATTCCGAGGGTGTCACTGCGTGAGGACTGACCATACACACTACACCACACCTACTAAACTTTGAGACAACATTGCACGTGTCTTACAACTGATGGATAAATGAGTTAATGAATAAGAATGAAAGGATTCAAGACGAGGGTATCAAAGATGCGTGTGTAACTCATGCATTCTATACTTTGCCGTATAACTTTCACTTTACATTTTCCAGTAACCCCTCTCTCGTCTGCGGACAAGCAAATACTTAAGCAGGCAAACAAACAAAAGAAAGGTAACAGTAACTGTATACGACAGAAACCTTCACTCTAACATAGATGTGTAGGCGTATACAGGATTCATAATGATCTAAATGCAAGGCTGTAGGCAAACTATGGCGAAGTCAGATTGCGGGAAATATTTATACCATGAGTCAACAGCATCAGATTCAACAGAACTGGGTTCCAACATTCTACGCAGCCTCCTTTAGCTCATCTTATTGTACAGATTATACATGTTGCGTGACACTGATCTGTGTGCTACGATCTGATCTGGGGTAGAGTATCTTTAGAAAATAGTTTTTTTTTTTTGTTCCCTACAATTGATACACACAGTTGTTTTTTTATTTGAACTTTATGACCCACATGTCTTGACAGGCGCAAGGCAATCTGCACTACCAACTTCTGACAGTACCAACACAATGCAGTGTAGGGCCTGTAGACAAATTGTAAGAGCATGTGCCTGCCATGGTGATAGTCGTGGCTTCGAACCACTCGCAGAGACGGATTTGTGCGCTTTGGAAGCCTTCTCTATTCAGCAGTGGATCGATGCGCAGGTCCGGTTAGAAACGTTTGAGGTGGCAGAAGATTGCTGATGGGTTTTGTCTTTCATGATCCATTTTGTTAAACTTCATGACTCTTATAATACAATGAATGTTTACAGGTTTAGTCACGGCTGCCTCTTTGTGAGATAGATGAATACATAAAGTGACGAAAACAGTCCAGGAAAACGTTGCATTGCTTACAAAGTAACACACGGAACTTCGGTGGTCATTGTCATTACAAAGTGAAACAGTTTTTGTCAATTGAGAATACAGGTAAAAGTAATTAAATATGATAATGACACAGCTCATTAGAGAGCAAGCTAACTAACTGACTGCCTGGCTGGCTGGCTGGCTGGCTAGCTGACTACTGACTGACTGATTGACTAACTAACTAAACAACTCACCCACTTCACTCTCTCACTTTCCAGTAAATGAAATATATCTTGACAGGTGAGGTCTTCCTACGCTGAGACGAATCACTGTAAAACCAGACACCCTCAGGGTCAGGAGTGAGATAGGGAGAGGGGGGAGGGGGAAGCTATCTGAGAAAGGAACATATCGACATGACAGGAGTGTCTGGCAGACATGTGGCCATCATCAGTATCAACACGCCCGTTGTGCCGCCCTAAGGACTCGCCTCGAAAAGAGACCCCCAGAGGAGCCACCATGTCCATCCTGCCCGCAACACCTCTTGACTAAGACAGACCCATTTCCTTGTGTCACGTGACAAATTGGAAACGGAAGACGAGTCATGGAAGAGTGTGTGTGTGTGTGTGTGTGTGTGTGTGGGGGGGGGGGGGGGTATGGTATCTGGCACTTGGGGTAATGGGAACATGAAGTGTCTAATACGTAGCGGCTGTCTCCTTGAGGCGTCAGCTAATTTCCTTTGGACGTCATGTGACCTGTGATTCTTCCATAAACGAATTGACTGATGTCTCAAAGATGCCATCTCCTCCTTTTTTCTCTCTTTTGCTGAGTTATGTGTTGTCCTGAAGATGTAAATTCTTTTCGCTTTGTCAGATTTCTGTATTATCCCAAGGGCATTTTCTCTCTTCGTGTTTTGTGCTTTGTTGTGCTGCCAAAGCAGTGTAACCTCTGTGACGTTGTTACGGCACATGCGAATAGCAATCATCAAAAGAAATATCAGTAATTTGTAATTTTCCATGCATGAAAGGGTGAACGCTAGTTTGATGTAATTTCTTTGAAATCCAGTTCAGAAACTATGGAGATTTATCTACTGTTAACGTCTTAGGATAAAGTATTGTTAGCTTAATTCAAATAAAAAACAACAAACATCCAAAGCATTTTACAGAAGCACTTTCGGTTTTTGCAACCTTCCTCAGCTAGCCATGGAAGTCGGCGTCAAAACTAGTTGACGTAATGTTTGTTTTTTTTTTTTACGTCATTAACCCCCCCCCCCCCCCCCCCCCCCCCCCCCATTACTGTGTGATAAATAGTAATGCCTGGGTGAAGTCTTGATTCAGTGAAAGGCAAAGTTCCCAGGGCAGATTGTTCACGTGAAACCAACTAATCCGACACATTGAGACCAAACGGGTAGTTGGTCTTCAACTTGTGTCTCCACACCCTCTCTCTATCTTTTCTTTTCTGTGCATCTGTGGTCTTTATGAGTTCAGTCTCACAGCATTTCAAATCTGACAGCTGGTGTCCAGGTCCACAGAAATGGGATGCTTTGTAAAGTATTGTTAACTTCTAAGGATTCAAACACTTAACACCTGATGGTCACGACACCTTTAAGGTACGAATAAAGAAAATGTTAGTAGTTTCCAACAGCCAAATTGTTCTGACTTCTGAGATAGATATGACTTTAAATCCAAAAGATGTCGTGCCATTATTTTCCGACATAGATATAAAACTTAATTACTAACGTTAACAGCTTCTAAGGATGAAGGCATTGTACATGTCTGAAGACAGAAATGGCTTGGTTTCAAAGTGGGGCGACTGCAGGCAGAAACTGAAGTATGAAATAAAAAAAAGTACTATAACTGAGTCACCAAACGAATGTTGAAACAAACAACAAACAAGGCACAACAGTTTTTACCTGTTAGGTGTTCGCGTTAGGCTGGAAAAGTAACATTCAAGAGTGGAAGCAAAGGACGAGCAGACATTTGTCTCTTCGACCTGGAAGCAAACTGTAGCGCAGGTGACACACGGAAACGCCCAGACTGGAAAGACAAGAAGACCAAATACGTACAAATGCATCGTTTCTGTTTTCTAATGTATTTCCTTCTTTTGGCAGCCCAGTGATACTACTTTTGGTTTTATTATCAAATTAATGTTTATTTCTGAGGGTCAGAATTTTGTTAAATTCTTGGTTCTGATGACTTGCATTCTCCAAATGTAAAGCAAACTTTAATCCTAAGCGCTAAAGTACTGTCGAATTTTTTAGGCTACAAGTTCTGTAAATTCTGATCGCTGAAATACTCTTTACTTTTGAGACCTTTATATTGTAATTCCTTGAAATGCTGACGATCAGCCACCTCTGGGGAGTGTCTAACTTTACCAAGCCAGGGCAAAAGTATTGTTGACTTTGGAAGAGTAGGATACTTCAACTTTGGGTGGTTGGGTGGAGATGGGGGTGGGTTCTATACGGGTTTGAAGACTGACCATGATTTTGACACCATGGATGACAGACAAGACAATTTCAGATAGCTGTGGGGTGTGGGACAACTCTATGGAACAGCAGCGTTCTCTTCATGTAGAGCTAACAGTTGTCGCTATGTTCATGTCGCAATGATATTTTAGCCATCAGCTGCAATTGTGCCCATATCCTAATGACATTAAAGCTAACAGCTGTCGTTATTTTTGTCTTGGAGATTTCGGTGCCACTATATCTATGCCCTAATGATATTCAAGCCGACAGCAGTCACTATTAATGTTTCAGTGATATCAAGGGTACAATAATGCTTCGTTCATGTCCTAATGACTTTTAGAGATATCAGCTGTCTCCATTTTTCGTGATTTTGTTTTCTGACTATTTTTTGTTGGTTGGTCATCCAGCCTCCGCTTTCCCCCACTCTTTCCTTTTTTCTTCACTAATAGGGCCTCCATCCTCCCATTGTTTCCTTTTTTTTTTTCCAGAACCGACTCACACTCGCAGTCCATTGTCTGCGTTTTTTTTTTTTTTTTAACAGATGGACATTCCCTTGCTAGTTTTAGTGTTTTCGTTGGCTTTTTTTTAACAGATGGACTTTGGCTTGCTAGTTTTAGTGTTTTAGTTGACATTTTTTTTAACAGATGGACTTTGGCTTGCTAGTTTTAGTGTTTTAGCTGGCTTTTATGTTTTCTTTTCTTTTCAAAACCGACTCCCACTCACCATCCATTGTCTGCGTTTTTTTTCTTTTTACAGATGGACATTCGCTTGCTAGTTTTAGTGTTTTAGCTGGCTTTTATGTTTCTTTCACGTTCAGAGACATCAGCTGTTGCAATATTCACTGATCGTCTCTACCGCCCCAGACAGTGCACAGCTAGTGGAGCAAGGAGTGGACCATTGTCTGCACTCCGCTTCCTTGTCTTGACGGAGGATCTGAACAGGGAGCCAAACAGTTTACAAAGAAGGGGGCATGGGTATTCAGGGAGGGCGAGCGGTATGCTGTGCAGCCAATTCTCGCGATGGTGACCTCCTGGAGCTGTGGAGCTATTGACCCCAGGTGAGCATGGCCATTAACTGCTCGAGGTAGAAGTGGAAGAGATGGGTACACATAGCAAAACGTGACCATTTTCAGAACCAGTCGCTCAGTATTGTCGAGTTCCAAACAAAGGCAACCAGTCAACACAAAGCAACACTCATTTTGATCAGAAACTCACATCCAGAGAGAGAGAGAGAGAGAGAGAGAGAGAGAGAGTTCTCTCCAAACACACAATGGAATGCCGACTGATTTCTGCTGCGAATAGTGCTAATTTTGTTGAAGCTGGTTAACCTTGACCACCCTCGCCCTTTCTCCCAGACACCCAGCATCTCTTGTCAATCTCGAGAACTCTCATGCATGTGTGACGTGGCACCGCAAGACCGGAACAACAAAGAAAGATCAATCAATTGAGGATGGGGTGAGCGTATAGGGAGCTGTGGGTTATCGGAAATAATGTTATAGTCTGGCTCCCTCATCAGTTGAGGGCCACTTTATCTGATTACAACGAACCTTTCAGATCGGGGACCCATGGTGTTTGTCCTTTCCTGTCTTTCTCTCGGTTGCCGTGTGTGTGCGTGCGTGCGTGCGTGCGTGCGTGTGTGTGTGTGTGTGTGTGTGTGTGTGTGTGTGTGTATGTGTGTGTGTGTGTGTGTGTGTGTGTGTGTGAGAGAGAGAGAGAGAGAGAGAGAGAGAGAGAGAGTGTGTGTGTGTGTGTGTGTGTGTGTGTGTGTGTGTGTGTGTTTATCTTTGTCTGTCTCTCTAACACACACACACACACACACACACACACACACACACACACACACACACACACACACACACACACACACACACTCACTCACTCACTCACTCACTCATACGTGCACGCACATGCACCCCCATGAATACCGCGCCGTGTAGTAAACATTTGTTTGTGTTCACATATGTCTTTGTTTTGTTATTTTTGAATGGTTTTTTTGTGTGTAAAACAGTATGCGTAGTGGCAACTGGATGTCGATATTCTCCATGATTAAAAAAAAAATGCTGCATGTCGCTTGTTCCCTGTGCAGCGGTCTTATGCTTGTCTATTGTCATTGTATGACGAAGACGTTGTGTCCGATTCGTTTCTGCATTACTTATTGGTTTCGAATAGTCTTTGTTTGGTTAAAAAAACAGTAAACAAGTGGGGTAGTCTTTGCTCCCATAAGGAAACCTAACACAGAGTAACTTTTATTCAAGACTGGCAAAGCCTTTTAAACTTGAATAAAGTCAGACAAATACAAAGACGAACAATCTAATAGTGGGGGAAAACAAGCGCAGGCCAACAACTAAATTGTCTTCATAGTAATGACTTAGCAAAACTTTGAACTTAAGGAGGGCGGGGGGGGGGGGGGGGGGCAGAAGGAGGTTGAAGATGTAAAAACTGGGAACATGAAATTAAGAAAATATGAAAACTCTTCACTGGCTGCATAAGGGAACCATCGCAATCCCTTTTTAAGGCAGATATATTTATATTGCCTGCTCCGAGGCCTAAGTCATTACTATGAAGACAATTTAGTTGTTGGCCTGCGCTTGTTTTCCCCCACTATTAGATTGTCCGCTCACTCTGGCTTCCTTCTTCACAGCTACACCCAGTCTCATTGTGCATTAGTCCCATCACCGTGAGACCTCCCAACAGTGGTGACACTGCACTGCTGCTGAGTCACTTCAGTGATATTCAGTGGTGGCTGCCCTGATCCAACGCAAACAGGATGCTTCTGATTCAGAACCCTGCTTGTTGTTATTGTTGTTGTTGTCGTACCCTGGCTAAAAGACTCCAGGGATTATCCAAACAGCTGAAGTATTTGAAACATTATGGTAAAGTGCATCAGCTCAGCTAGGGATGAGAACATAACGTGTGTGGCCGATTTTGATTACCCCGCCAGGTGGGCAGCCACACTTTCACTTCGAGGGATTTTGGAGACTGATAATGTTATGCTAGGAGTTTGTCACGACTGGAGACAATCCCTGCATAACTATGCAGAGCGTAACCACATTTGGATGTAGCCTTGGTGTTCTAGCCGATGTCAATTGGTCTGGCACAGCCTTAAGCCAAAGCAGAACCCTGTTTTTGACTATGTTTCCCAAGATACAAGGCCAGCGTGAGTGAGCGTCGCCCTCCGGTAGGGCATCGCATCAGCAACATACCTCACGAGTATTCGGCCACTGAAGACAATGACAGGAACTAAACATGGGCATGGAGGCTGGACAAGCAAGCGATTCCAACTCATGGCCCATGTTTGTTTTAATTCTTTGTGGGCTCAATAAATTACCAGAGAGAGAGAGAGAGAGAGAGAGAGAGAGAGAGAGAGAGAGAGAGAGAGAGAGAGAGAGAGAGAGAGACAGACAGAGGGGAGACAGAGAGAGAGAGAGAGAGAGAGAGAGAGAGAGAGAGAGAGAGAGAGAGAGAGAGAGAGAGATTACGTGAATTCAGCTCATGGCTTGTTTGGTTTCATCCTTTCGATGTGCTGATTTTAAAGTTCTTGATAGACTGTACTTGAGAGAGAGAGAGAGAGAGAGAGAGAGAGAGAGAGAGAGAGAGAGAGAGAGAGAGAGAGAGAGGACATTGTAATGGTGAAACAACGGGTCAGATATAGAAGGGTTTATTCAAGTAAACACACGTTGATCCTATCTGTCGCTTGTGTACCGTTTCTCTATTACTGCTTTTTTCTATTTCATTTACGTTTGTTGTTTCGTGGGTTTGTATGTTAGCTAACTGAAAATTTCTCATCTGACTTCTTGGAACAGACAATTTTTCCAACCTTTTCGTTCACTGCATTTGTAAGATAAATCTTGTCAGGTCAAATCACATACATGTCAGCAACAAGCACGGAATATGATCTACTCGCTGTGCTCAGGCGCATGATAAAAAAAAGGGACACACAAAGTGTCACCCAAGGAAATTCCATGGAGACAAGTCCTTCGTTGTTTTGCTTTAGGGTGTCACTGCCCTTCTCAGAACTTTTGAATTATTAAAACAAAACTTTTCAACGCCTGAACAAAACATCAAACGAGGAGGAGGAGTGCGTATGATGTATGGAAAATATGTGTGTACATATGTGTGCTTATATGCATATGTGCCTGTACAGACGTAGATACGTATGTTTGTCTATTTGTCCGTCAGTCTGTATGTGTGTATCTATGTATGCATGTATGTGTACACACACACACACACACACACACACACACACACACACACACACACACACATACATATATATATATATATATATATATATATATATATATATATATATGTATATATATATATATATATATATATATATATATATATATATATATATATATATATGTGTGTGTGTGTGTGTGTGTGTGTGTGTGTGTGTGTGTGTGTGTGTGTGTGTGTGTGTGTGTGTGTGTGTGTGTGTGTGTGTGTGTGTATGCTTGTGTGTATCTTGATTGTAACCGCATCATATCAGAATGAGGTAATCCTCATGGAAGTTGTAGTTAAACGGCGGTGTGTAACTGAACGAATAAGACAGGGGGGTCGAAAGCAAGTACGCAAACTGATATGAAATGTCATTGTCGGTAAATTTAGCTGTAAATTATTAACGACTTAAAGGTATCATTACTTTCCATATTATAGATCTATTATAGTCGAAAACTGACAGTTATAGGTCAGACATCCTCCTCCTTCTCCTCCTCCTCCTCCTCCTCCTCCTCTCTCCTCATCATCATCATCATCATCATCATCGTGGTTGTCGTTTTTTGTCTTATCGTCACCAGTTTTGTGGTCGTCGTCGTCACCACCACCACCACCACTACTATCATCATCATCATCATCATCATCATCATCATCATCATCATTATTATTGTTAGTATATTATTCCACCGACGTCGTCTTGATCCTTGTAGTCGTTGGCATCATATCTTCATCAAAAGCATGGCTTGCATTCTTTGTACCACCTTTTTTTTTTCTTGCGATTATCAGATCCAAGGCGCGTCCATCAGCATAACATATACCATATCAAAAAAACAAAAACAAAAAAAAAAAAAAATCCGAAACCCCAAAATAAAAAAAAAAAAAAAAAACGGTTCTCTTGATATCTGTCTTATTTGCTTCAAACGCGTTGGTTCTATGTTGTTTTGCATTAGTTTTATTCCGTTGGAGGCCTAGTTACGTGCTCTCATTTTTTTCTCAATTAGCTGTTTTATACCCGTCGTCATGTCTTGGCATTGACATCAAAGAATCTCTCTCTCTCTCTCTCTCTCTCTCTCTCTCTCACTCTCTCTCTCTCTCTCTCTCTCTCCTCTCTCCTCTCTCTCTCTCTCTCCTTCTCTCTCTCTCTCTCTCTCTCTCTCTCTCTCTCTCTCTCTCCGCTTTGGAAGAGCAAAACAAACCCCCAAAAAAAAAAAAAAAAAAAAGAAAGAAAGAAAGAAAGAAAACTTGTAGCATACCAGCCGCGCATTGAATGAAACGACTCGGTCACTACACCTTCCGGCTGGACGGATGTGTGTTTTTTTTTTTGTTTTTTTTTGTGTATGCGTTGGTTTCTCTTCATCATGGTGGTTGCCACCACGTAAGCTGTCGGGGTCGCAAACATACACACTCTCTTTCGGGTTTTCAAATCTCTCTCTCTCTCTCTCTCTCTCTCTCTCTCTCTCTCTCTCTCTCTCTCTCTCCCGCCCCCCCCCCCCCAACTCCCCCCGATACCGAAAGGCTTAGAATTGCTCAGTGCATAACTTTGGTGTATAGATAGTGAAGGACATCGACAGAACTTCTCAGGTCTCCACATGCGGCCGCTAGGACTGACCACATCTATCTCCAAAGATAACTCAAAGCAAGCTGCCCTGAGTTTACTTGCAACTGAGGTGTGCGTCTAGTGAACACTTTTCCATGAAGTGCACGCATCACCGTTGGTCCTTCGCCAAAACAACAAAAAGACAAGCACGGTCTAGACCATTCTGCGATACAGGGTAACAGTCACAAGTCAGAGACGAGAGAGAGAGAGAGAGAGAGAGAGAGAGAGAGAGAGAGAGAGAGAGAGAGAGAGAGAGAGAGAGAGAGAGAGAGAGGAGAGAGAGAGAGAGAGAGAGGGTGGGCAACGAGAAGAAAAAAAAATATTATATATATGAACTGTTATGGTAAAAACATCTTAAAGGACATTCGAGTTCATCCTTACTTTTCAAAAACAAAGAAACAACAGCTAAATAAAGGTATGAGAACTACAGCACCGGACCTAGCTTTTTTCATTCGTTTCTCGTGCTCTACATCATCAACGTACTACCACACCTCTTCTGTCTGGTTTCATTGTTCATGATTATTTCTCTCTTCATTTTGTTCTGCTTTCTCTCTTTTTTGCATTTGATTTTAGTCTTCTTCTTCTCACTTCTTCTTTATTATACTTCTTTTTAGTGAAAGACGCTATGAAATAATTATCAAGGTTTGTGCTCATGTTTGTGTTTTTTGTTTGTTTGTTTGTTTGCTGGTTTGTTTTCGGACAAAGTCCACGATATGTTAAAAAGTATAAAATAAAACAGAACACTTTCAAGTTAATGTCAATTGTGCTTTGTTAAGAATTAAGTTCGCGTTGTTTATAGCATTGCCACCTCAGAGGTCCATATCCAGGCTACTGTACTGTATTAAAACGCAGCTGCGTTATGACATGTAAAGTGAAATAATACACACAGATGGTCTGATCGAAGGACGTATATGCCAGTGTAGATGAGACACAAAGACTTTGGTCAACAAGCAAAAACGGGGGAACAGGCTGAGAACAATACCAGTTTAAAAAAAAGAAACGAACAAAAAAAACAGCAACAACAACAACAGCAACAACAGCAACACAACAACAACAACAACAACAAAAACGATACTATGCATGCCAAACGATTTAAATCACTTTACAGACGAGCAGTTGTTTTACGTAATTCTTACTAAAGAACTTGTACCACTTTTAATCCGTAATTGTGAATATGATAGATCAACGGGGCGTAGTTAAGAATCGCGAAAACACCAGAAACATAGACTTAAACATACATTTTCTTCGCTGACTTGATTGTGTTCCCATCCTGGAATGTTCTATTTATGCTGCATTTTTTTGTTGATGTTTTCTTCAGTAGTGCATACATTTCGAGTCAGTTGTGTAATCATATGCAATGTTATAGATGGATTATGAAACTATAACAACTCTAATGCATGCCAAATGTGAGTCATCTGTATATGTATGTATGTATGTATGTATGTATGTATGTATGTATGTATGTATGTATGTATGTATATCTATATCTATATATATCTATCTATATCTATATATATCTCTCTCTCTCATTCTCTTTCTCTCTCTCTCTCTCTCTCTCTCTCTCTCTCTCTCTCTCTCTCTCTATATATATATATATATATATAATGCTGAACAATTAAATAGTGGGGGAAAACAAGTGCAGGTTAACAATTCTTCCATCATTATAGTAATGACTTGGCAAAGATTTGAAATTGAGAGGAAAAAAAAAAAAATCTGAAGATGAAGTAAATGAGAAAATGTATATCATAAATCTCTCTCTCTCTCTCTCTCTCTCTCTCTCTCTCTCTCTCTCTCTCTCTCTTATTATTATTATTATTATTATTATTATTATTATTATTATTGTTGTGTTGTTGTTATTATTATTATTATTGTTATTATTATTTATTATTGTTGTATTTCAGAATTTGTACCTTTTCTTTCTTTTCTTTTCTTTTAGCCCCGGAGGGCTGGATGTAAAAAAGCAATTATGCTTACTCCACTTACCTTACCTTAACCTTAAATCTCTTTGTGCCAGGTGGCACATAAGGCTTGGACGTCTCTCCTCCACTGTGTTCGGTCTGCAGCTGCATGGCGTACAACACTCCATGTTTTCCAGCCTGCGCCGTTTCTCTCCTTCTCCACCATTCGCCGCCATGTTGTTTTCGGTCGGCCTCTTTTCCTTCTTTCCTCTGGTGTCCAACCAAGGGCCACAGCACAGTCGTCGTTCCTCTCCTTCCTCATTATGTGCCCAATCCAGTTCCACCTCCGTCTCCTCACCTCCTCGCTGGTCTTTCCTGCTTCTGCCATCTCAAGAATTGTCTTATTGGAGACACGTTGTTGCCATCGGATCTCTCTTACTCCAGTACCCTTTGAAAATAAAATTCGTTCGTTCGTTCGTTCGTTCTC
Organism: Conus betulinus; assembly: GCA_016801955.1. Lineage (NCBI taxonomy): Eukaryota > Metazoa > Mollusca > Gastropoda > Neogastropoda > Conidae > Conus > Conus betulinus. Next base: position 525,102 of record JADBJO010000863.1, read on the forward strand.
TGCGTAATGTGATACTATTTAGCAGGGACTGAAAAGCATAGACCTCCAGTCCAATAATAATTCAAGACGTGTTCAAAGTTCATTTGACGGATGACCGTTTCTTTCTCCACCAAAAGGTGTTCACAGTTGTACATGTGTATACTCTTGTCTGAGCGTCAATTGTTACATTACAACCCGCGTCTTACAAGTTTTAAAAATCACCCTAAGCGATTCAAAGATAGGGTAAATATCAAACACAGAAGTTTGATCCTACATGGAAGACAAAATGAATTGCCCTTTGTCAGACAGAAACAAAGAGTACTGAACTTGAAAGATTTTTTTTCACACTTTTATGCGTTCAGCTGCAAAATAAAAATA
>JADBJO010000864.1:0-2500 GCA_016801955.1 Conus betulinus
TCTGCCACTCTCTCTACAGCTGTTAATTAATGATTGTGGTGCTTCTCAGACAATGTAATATTTCTCGCGCCAAATTTGAAAAGATAAATGATTATTCGTTCTTCGTTTTTATTGTCACATCACAATTGTTCGTTTTGCCTGAAGATGACCAAAGAGGTCGAAACGAGTCGTGTTTAGTCTAGTAATGTGTTTGTCTATTTCGTTTGGCAGTACAGTAATTTTTTGTTGTTGTCTCAACGTATTTCTCTCTTTCCTTCACTCCCAAATTATCTCCCTTTCCATGGGTAGTTTCGCATGTCTAGTGCTAACCTACACGAAAGATAAGCGCTGGCTTGAGGAACCCAGAAAAAAAAAAAGTACCAGCGGGAGATATCCAGAAAAGGGGGCGGCAAAATCAATCCCGACGACCTAGACCAACTCTTCTTGGAAGGGACCTAGTGTTTACGGAGAGGAAATCTCATTTTTTCCCCATGCCCTGCGATGGAGGAATAACAAGTGAATGGTACAGAGCCACCACTGCCCCTCAGGGCGAGGATGATCGATGACCATGAAGCCCCCTCCTGACAAGAGCCAGGCTGATCTATAGCTACCAAGTGGTCGGAGTGAACTGCTGAGAGATTGACGGCAAAATGGTATTACACACACTGTCACATGACGAGGGAGTAGCGAACTATTTGCTGCTATTTGATGAAGAGAAGAATGCTATCGATTTATGTGCTTATTCATTCATTCATGTATTTGTTTATTGTTTACGTCTTTATCTATTCATTCATCTGTTTGCTTATTTATTGATTGATTTATGTTTTTCTAGTTATTAGTTAGTTAGTTAGTTAGTTAGTTAGTTAGTTAGCTAGCTAGCTAACTTGCTAGCTAGCTAGCTAGCTAGTTAGTTAGTTAGCTAGCTAGTTAGTTACCTAGCTAGTTAGCTAGTCAGCTAGTTAGCTAGTTAGTAAGTTACTTAGCAAGTTAGTTAGCTACCTAGTCAGTCAGTCAGTCAGTCAGTTAGTTAGTTAGTTAGCCAGTTAGTTAGTTAGTTAGTTAGTTAGTTAGTTAGTTATCCATATATCTATTCCTTCACCTCTCGCACGACTTATATCGTGTAGACTGTCTTTCCTCAGTCACGCAGGAATTCCTTGGGTTGTCAACATGCTGGGAAAGAGGTTACATTCTGAACAACTAACAAACAAACAAGAACCAACGTGATCACAAGCTGCTGTGGCGAAGTGGTTAGCATCGCGGAACCCCAGCTGGGGAGGTCATGGGTTCGATTCCCATCAAAGCCATTTATTTGTGGCAATTTTCTGCCCACCATTGGATCATGCCCAGAGTGGTGTTTGCTATTGCCTCAATTTGGAAGACTGTGACCACACAGTCAAGTTTCGTCTATTTTATGGATACGTGTCTGGCGCACATTTGTTGTCCAGCTCTGCAGGTGTCTGTATCTCTCGGGCCTGGTTGTCTCCAGGATACGTTATGACAGTAAGCGTAGAGTACAGCTCTGTCATACAGTCTCAGAGCAGAATGGAAACCGTGGCCTCCTCCTCACAATACTCTTTCTTTCTCATCGATCAGCATCAACAACAAAAAAGTTCAAATTCTGCGGCCCTTCATACCCTGTTGTCATGGTGACTTCAGTTTTGATGTCCTGTCCACGTCCAAGCCCTTTGGTCTAGTTCTGTCGCTGGTCTAGTTCTGTCGTTGGTCTTGTTCTGTCGTTGGTCTACTTCTGTCGTTGGCCTACTTCTGTCGCTGGTCTAGTTCTGTCGCTGGTCTAGTTCTGTCTGCTTCTGTCGTTGGCCTACTTCTATCGCTGGTCTAGTTCTGTCGTTGGTCTAGTTCTGTCGTTGGACGGACGTGGTGCTACTCCCGTGGAAGGAGAGCTCACTCACACCAGCTCCTCGACTGAGTGATTATTGTCGTCAGTAGTGGGCCTAGCAGTTGGTTGCCCTGGGTCTGGTGGATCACAGCAGTGGGGCCTAGCAGGTGGTTGTCCTGGGTCTGGTGGATCACAGTAGTGGGGCCTAGCAGGTGGTTGTCCTGTGTCTGGTGGATCACAGTAGTGGGGCCTAGCAGGTGGTTGTCCTGTGTCTGGTGGATCACAGCAGTGGGGCCTAGCAGGTGGTTGTCCTGGGTCTGGTGGATCACAGTAGTGGGGCTTAGCAGGTGGTTGTCCTGGGTCTGGTGGATCACAGCAAGCGCCACTGGGCGCCGCTCCAGCCACTCAGCAGCAGTGCAGTGTCTCCTCTGGTGGGTTGCCTCATGACGACTGCACACTGGCCAATGATTGCCCGCGCTGGGGCTGTGACGGCACGGTCAGGCCTGTGGCTGTGGACAGGGCGACCAGAAATCGCAACGTGGGTGCGATGCCACAGCAGTGTTGGGGGATTTCACACACACACACTCTCACTCTCTCTCTCTCTCTCTCTCTCTCTCTCTCTCTCTCTCTCTCTCTCTCTCTCTCTCTCTCTCTCTCTCTCCCCACCAATACGATCAACAAAGA
>JADBJO010000864.1:30000-42500 GCA_016801955.1 Conus betulinus
CAATAGCACGGTGCGTGTGACGTATAATCAATAGCACGGTGCGTGTGACGTATGATCAATAGCACGGTGCGTGTGACGTATGATCAATAGCACGGTGCGTGTGACGTATGATCAATAGCACGGTGCGTGTGACGTATGATCAATAGCACGGTGCGTGTGGCGTATGATCAATAGCACGGTGCGTGTGACGTATGATGTCACGTATGATCACGTATGTCACGTATGATGTACAGCAACGTATGATCAGTAGCACTGCATGTCACGTATGATATGATGGTACGTATGATCAGTACACTGTTGATCGTATGGTAGCACTGTCACGTTCATGTCACGTATGATGATCAATAGCCATGTACATGGTACGTATGATCAGTAACACTGTTCATGTCACGTATGATCAGTAGCACTGTTCATGTCACGTATGATCAGTAGCACTGTGTTCACATCACGTATGATCAGTAGCACGTATGTTCATGTCACGTATGATCAGTATGATCAGTAGCATGTGTTCATGTCACGTATGATCAGTAGCACTGTTCATGTCACGTATGATCACGTATGATCAGTAGCACTGTTCATGTCACGTATGATCATTGTACATCACGTATGATCAGTACACTGTTCATGTCACGTATGATCAGTAGCACTGTTCATGTCACGTATGATCGTATGATCGTATGATAGCACTGTTCATGTCACGTATGATCATAGCAAGTACATCACGTATGATCAGTCATGTTCATGTCACGTATGATCAGTAGCACTGTTCATATGATCAGTAGCAATGATCACGTATGATCAGTAGCACTGTTCATGTCACGTATGATCAGTAGCACTGTTCATGTCACGTATGATCAGTAGCACTGTTACATGTCACGTATGATCAGTAGCACTGTTCATGTCACGTATGATCATTAGCACTGTTATGTCACGTATGATCAGTAGCACTGTTCATGTCACGTATGATCAGTATGTTCACGTATGATCAGTCATGTTCATGTACGTATGATCAGTAGCACTGTTCATGTCACGTATGATCAGTAGCACTGTTCATGTCACGTATGATCAGTAGCAATGTCATGTCACGTCACGTATGATCAGTCACATGATCAGTCATGTTCATGTCACGTATGATCAGTAGCACTGTTCATGTCACGTATGATCAGTATGATCAGTCAGTATGATCAGTAGCAATGTGTATGTCACGTATGATCAGTAGCACTGTTCATGTCACGTATGATCAGTAGCAATGTGTCATGTCACGTATGATCAGTAGCACTGTTCATGTCACGTATGATCAGTAGCATGATCACGTATGATCAGTAGCTGTTCATGTCACGTATGTCACGTCACGTATGATCAGTAGCACTGTTCATGTCACGTATGATCATAGCATCAGTGTCAGTATGATCAGTCATGTTCATGTCACGTATGATCAGTAGCACTGTTCATGTCACGTATGATCAGTAGCACTGTTCATGTCACGTATGATCATAGCATGTGTGATCAGTCACTGTTCATGTCACGTATGATCAGTAGCAATGTGTACATCACGTATGATCAGTAGCACTGTTCATGTGTATCAGTAGCATGTTCAATGTCACGTATGATCAGTAGCACTGTTCATGTCACGTATGATCAGTAGCACTGTTCATGTCACGTATGATCAGTAGCACTGTTCATGTCACGTATGATCAGTAGCACTGTTCATGTCACGTATGATCAGTAGCACTGTTCATGTCACGTATGATCAGTAGCACTGTTCATGTCACGTATGATCAGTAGCACTGTTCATGTCACGTATGATCAGTAGCACTGTTCATGTCACGTATGATCAGTAGCACTGTTCATGTCAGTAGCATGTTCAGTAGCAATGTGTACACTGTCACGTATGATCAGTAGCACTGTTCATGTCACGTATGATCATAGCACTGTTAGTCACGTATGATCAGTAGCACTGTTCATGTCACGTATGATCAGTAGCACTGTTCATGTCACGTATGATCAGTAGCAATGTGTATGTCACGTATGATCAGTAGCACTGTTCATGTCACGTATGATCAGTAGCACTGTTCATGTCACGTATGATCATTAGCAATGTGTATGTCACGTATGATCAGTAGCACTGTTCATGTCACGTATGATCAGTAGCAATGTGTATGATCAGTAGCACTGTTCATGTCACGTATGATCAGTAGTATGCATGTCACGTATGATCAGTAGCACTGTTCATGTCACGTATGATCAGTAGCACTGTTCATGTCACGTATGATCAGTAGCAATGTGTTCATGTCACGTATGATCAGTAGCACTGTTCATGTCACGTATGATCAGTAGCAACTGTTCATGTCACGTATGATCAGTAGCACTGTTCATGTACATGATCATTAGCAATGTGTATGTCACGTATGATCAGTAGCACTGTTCATGTCACGTATGTCACGTATGATCAGTAGCACTGTTCAGTAGCAGTATGTGTACATCACGTATGATCAGTAGCACTGTTCATGTCACGTATGATCAGTAGCAATGTTCATGTCACGTATGATCAGTAGCACTGTTCATGTAGCAGCATGTCACGTATGATCAGTAGCACTGTCATGTCACGTATGATCAGTAGCACTGTTCATGTCACGCATGATCAGTAGCAATGTGTTCATCACGTATGATCAGTAGCACTGTTCATGTCACGTATGATCAGTAGCAATGTTCATGTCACGTATGATCAGTAGCAATGTTCATGTCACGTATGATCAGTAGCACTGTTCATGTCACGTATGATCATTAGCAATGTGTACATCACGTATGATCAGTAGCACTGTTCATGTCACGTATGATCATTAGCAATGTGTATGATCAGTAGCACTGTTCATGTCACGTATGATCATTAGCACTGTCATGATCAGTAGTATGATGTCACGTAGATCAGTAGCACTGTTCATGTCACGTATGATCAGTAGCAATGTTCATGTCACGTATGATCAGTAGCACTGTTCATGTCACGTATGATCAGTAGCAATGTTCATGTCACGTATGATCAGTAGCAATGTTCATGTCACGTATGATCAGTAGCAATGTTCATGTCACGTATGATCATTAGCAATGTGTACATCATGTCACGTATGATCATTAGCAATGTTCATACGTCACGTATGATCAGTAGCACATGTTCATGTCACGTATGATCAGTAGCACTGTTCATGTCACATATGATCAGTAGCATGTTCATGTCACGTATGTTCATAGTCAAGTATGATCAGTAGCACTGTTCATGTCACGTATGATCATGTAGCGTATGAATGCAATGTTCATGTCACGTATGATCAGTAGCACTGTTCATGTCACGTATGATCAGTAGCATGTTCATGTCACGTATGATCAGTAGCAATGTTCATGTCACGTATGATCAGTAGCAATGTTCATGTCACGTATGATCAGTAGCAATGTGTACATCACGTATGATCAGTAGCACTGTTCATGTCACGTATGATCATTAGCAATGTGTACGTCACATATGATCAGTAGCACTGTTCATGTCACGTATGATCAGTAGCACTGTTCATGTCACGTATGATCAGTAGCACTGTTCATGTCACGTATGATCAGTAGCACTGTTCATGTCACGTATGATCAGTAGCACTGTTCATGTCACGTATGATCAGTAGCACTGTGATCAGTAATCAGTAGCTGTTCATGTCACGTATGATCAGTAGCACTGTTCATGTCACGTATGATCAGTAGCACTGTGTCATGTCAGTAGCACATATGATCATCAGTACACTGTTCCATGTCACGTATGACAGTATGATCACGTATGATCAGTAGCATGTTCATGTCACGTATGATCAGTAGCACTGTTCATGTCACGTATGATCAGTAGCACTGTGTCACGTATGATCACGTAGCACTGATCATGTAGCACATCAGTAGCATGTCATGTCACGTATGATCAGTAGCACTGTTCATGTCACGTATGATCACACTGTTCATGTCACGTATGATCAGTAGCACTGTTCATGTCACGTATGATCAGTAGCACTGTTCATGTCACGTATGATCAGTAGCTGTTCATGTCACGTATGATCAGTAGCACGTATGATATGATCAGTAGCACTGTTCATGTCACAGTATGATCAGTAGCACTGTTCATGTCAAGTATGATCAGTAGCACTGTTCATGTCACGTATGATCAGTAGCACTGTTCATGTCACGTATGATCAGTAGCAATGTGTACATCACGTCACGTATGATCAGTAGCACTGTTCATCTCACGCATGATCATTAGCAATTACGTCACATATGATCAGTAGCACTGTTCATGTCACGTATGATCAGTAGCACTGTTCATGTCACGTATGATCAGTAGCACTGTGTTCATGTCACGTATGATCAGTAGCACTGTTCATGTCACGTATGATCAGTAGCACTGTTCATGTCACATATGATCAGTAGCATGTCACGTATATGTCACTGTTCATGTCACGTATGATCAGTAGCACTGTTCATGTCACGTATGATCAGTAGCACTGTTCATGTCACGTATGATCAGTAGCACTGTTCATGTCACGTATGATCAGTAGCAATGTTCATGTCAGTATGATCAGTAGCACTGTTCATGTCACGTATGATCAGTAGCACTGTTCATGTCACGTATGATCAGTAGCACTGTTCATGTCACGTATGATCAGTAGCAGCAATGTGTACATCACGTCACGTATGATCAGTAGCACTGTTCATGTTACGTATGATCAGTAGCACTGTTCATGTCACGTCATGTCAGTAGTATGATCAGTAGCACTGTTCATGTCACGTATGATCAGTAGCACTGTTCATGTCACGTATGATCAGTAGCAATGTTCATGTCACGTATGATCAGTAGCACTGTTCATGTCACGTATGATCAGTAGCACTGTTCATGTCACGTATGATCAGTAACACTGTTCATGTCACGTATGATCAGTAGCACTGTTCATGTCACGTATGATCAGTAGCACTGTTCATGTCACGTATGATCAGTAGCAATGTATCATCACGCATGATCAGTAGCACTGTTCATGTCACGTATGATCATTAGCAATGTGTACATCACATATGATCAGTAGCACTGTTCATGTCACGTATCACAAAGAGATAACTTCCTGGTTTTAAACTTAATTCAAACGAGGCCCACACAGAGGTAACTTGCTGGTTTTAAACTTAATTGAAACGAGGCCCACACAGATATAACGAGGCCCACACAGATATAACGAAGCCCCACACAGAGATAACTTGCTGGTTTTAAACGCAATTCAAACGAGGCCCACACAGAGATAACGAGGCCCTCACAGAGATAACGAGGCCCACACAGAGATAACGAGGCCCACACAGAGATAACTTGCTGGTTTTAAACGCAATTCAAACGAGGCCCACACAGAGATAACGAGGCCCACACAGAGATAACGAGGCCCACACAGAGATAACGAGGCCCACACAGAGATAACGAGGCCCACACAGAGATAACGAGGCCCCCACACAGAGATAACTTGCTGGTTTCAGATACATCGGCGCCTTTGTCCTGTGTCCCCTCCCAGGCCGCGATGACGTCATCCTACCCTTCGCCGTCTCCCTGCACAAGGAGCGGCAGACCTCGGGCAGCCGCCCCATCCTCATCCACTACAGCAACGCCACCCTCGCCAGGCAGTCGGCGCATGTTCAGCAGCTGCTGCACCACCACAGGATCGCCTGAAGGAAGGAGACGTAGTGTCTTCGGCTCTCTCTGGAAGCGTGTCCGACACAGTGGCACGGAAGGATCGGGCAGGAGTCTGGAAGATGGTGACACAGAGCTGGATCTGAGGCTGAGAGGTGATGAGGCAGAAACGAAGCATGGCAGTGAAGATGGGCAGACCTCTGCTGTGAGAAGAACCGACCACAAGGTAGATGACCAGGAGGGGGGAGAACGGGAAAGGCCAGAAGAACTTGGCCATGCACGGCACCAAGGAGAACCACACTCACGGCATCGACAGCACAAACACCGAAGTCAACGTCCGTGAGCCGAGAGAGAACGGAAGCATCCAGGTCATGGAGACTCTCATCCCAGCCTAAAACCCCGTCATGGAGGCAGCAACGATGCGGCAATCAACATCGACAACGACCTCAACACCCTCAGCCACAACACCGACAACGACCTCAACACCCTCAGCGATCTCAACACCCTCAGCCACAACACCGACAACGACCTCAACACCCTCAGCGACCTTTACGCCCTCAGCGACCTCAACGCCGACAACGGTCTGAACAGCTCAAAACCCACGCCGGCTGGAGCAAGGCCGGGTACCAGTGGAACGTGACCCGGTGTTTCCCGGCCTTTCAGAACGCCTACAACCAGCACGTGCTGTTGGCGGAGATGGTGGCGGCCAGCCGTGCCCTGGGCCGTCGATCACTTCGTCTTCTACGTGGAGTCTGTGGGTCCCGGGTCAACGCCACCCTCAAGGTAGGTAACTACCCGTCCATGGCGACGGACAGCGTGGGTGTGAGAGGAGGAAATGGGGTTAGCATGGGACACGGTGCCGCCAGACGCTGCCGATTGATGAGACACGGTGCCGCCACGCACTGCCGATTGATGAGACACGGGTCAAAGCCACGCACTGCCGATTGATGAGACACGGTGCCGCCACGCACTGCCGATTGATGAGACACGGTGCCGCCAACGCACTGCCGATTGATGAGACACGGTGCCGCCACGCACTGCCGATTCATGAGACACGGTGCCGCCACGCACTGCCGATTCATGAGACACGGTGCCGCCACGCACTGCGATTGTGTCTCTCTCCCGCCCCAGTGCGGTTTTAGACATAGTGCTACAAACACGGTGCTTCAGTGTCTAGCAGGACGCAGTTTAATGGCAATACAGCACAAAGGACAAGGAATGGTGTCTGGCAAGACATAGTTTAATGGCAATACAGCACAAAGGACAAAGGACAGAGAATGGTGTCTAGCAGGACATAGTTTAATGGCAATACAGCACAAAGGACAGAGAATGGTGTCTAGCAGGACATAGTTTAATGGCAATACAGCACAAAGGACAGAGAATGGTGTCTGGCAAGACATAGTTTAATGGCAATACAGCACAAAGGACAGAGAATGGTGTCTAGCAGGACATAGTTTAATGGCAATACAGCACAAAGGACAGAGAATGGTGTCTGGCAAGACATAGTTTAATGGCAATACAGCACAAAGGACAGAGAATGGTGTCTGTCTAGCAGGACATAGTTTAATGGCAATACAGCACAAAGGACAGAGATGGTGTCTAGCAGGACATAGTTTAATGGCAATACAGCACAAAGGACAGAGAATGGTGTGTAGCAGGACATAGTTTAATGGCAATACAGCACAAAGGACAGAGAATGGTGTCTAGCAGGACATAGTTTAATGGCAATACAGCACAAAGGACAGAGAGAGAATGGTGTCTAGCAGGACATAGTTTAATGGCAATACAGCACAATGGGACAGAGAATGGTGTCTAGCAGGACATAGTTTAATGGCAATACAGCACAAAGGACAGACTATGGTGCATCACTGTCTAGCAGGACGCAGTTTAATGGCAATATAGCACAAAGGGCAGACTGTGGTGCCAAAAACCTAGACGCTCTGTATCAAACGTCAAAACACTGAAGTTCGCAATAGAATGCCAATCAGGAATGGAACCTTTTTTTTTTTTTTTTTCTGTCTTTCTGCGTACGCAGGCTGATACTCCTGCGGACACTGCCTGTATAGACAGGCAGTGGAGTTTTATGTGTATGACCGTTTTTTATCCCGCCATTAAGGCAGCCATACTCTATCTTCGGGGAAGGTGCATGCTATGTGTAAACGTGTCATCCATACCAACAGCCAAACTAGCCTGCTCTTCCGAAAGTTGGTGATAGGATTTTACATGTGTGGAAGATGTTGTGCGTGCGTTTACTCACGGAACCTCGGTTTATAGTCTCATTCGAAGGACTGTATGGGGAATTGAGTCAGAACCAATGTTAACTCCGAGGGAAGAATCCCCTGTACCGAAATTCGAACCCGCAAATCCAGGATCACGTGTCCGGCGCTCTACCAACTAAGCTGTTCCGGCCCCCAGCAATGGAACCGACAGATCTGCACGGTGCGTGAGAATCGATGGAGAAGGAATGAGAAGGAAAAAAAAAAAAAAAAAAAAAAAAAAGAGAGAGAGAGAGAGAGAGAGAGAGAGAGAGAGAGAGAGAGAGAGAGAGAGAGAAAAGGTGGGTAAAAAAAAATGAGAATGGAAGCCCCACTTTTAAAAAAAAATGAAACAAAAAAAAAAGGAAAAAAAAGATAAACGGTTGTCATAAGGAGGTTGGAGGAGGGGGATGGGAGGGGGGGGGGGGGGGAGGGGGGGGGTATGGTGACACACATCAGGATTCAGATTCAGGCATTGCAGAATGAAAACACCACAGCAGAGCAGAGCTGCATTACAACACAGCGAAACACAGCATGACGCAGTATAGCACAGAGGACACAGCATAGTCCCCCCCACCCCCCCCACCCCCCCCCCCACACACACACACACACACACACACACACACACACACCACGGTTCAGAATGAGACAGTGCTGCGTGAACAACACAGCAGACAACAGCTGCATCACAACACAGCGAAACAGTATCATGCAATATTGCATAGAGGACAAAGCCGACCACCGCATATCACCAAGCAGACTCCGACAGCCCAGCGTGAACTACACAGCCAGGCGAGAGAATTCAACCCGCGCGGCGCGTAGCAGTTTGGTGCGATACCCCCAAAACATCTTCCTATACAGTTCAACAACTTCCGGTATCGCTTAAGGATGCAGCGTGGACCAAGCAGAACACAGTTTGATATATAACACGGTAAAAAATAACTAAAAACACAGCGCGCGCGCGCGCTGTGTGTGTGTGTGTGTGTGTGTGTGTGTGTGCTTTGAAGTGTGTGTGTGTGTGTGTGTGTGTGTGTGATGCATTGTGTGTGTGTGTGTATATATGTGTGTGTGTGTGTGTGTGTGTGAATTGTGTGTGTGTGTGAAATGGGTGAAGAAGCTTTTAAGCGAAAATAATATTGGACAATATACAATTTATAAATGAAACTTTTTACTTCTGTGTTTTTTTTTTTTTTTACTCGGGAGAATCTCCAATTGATGCATTAACATTTACTGCTGGTCAATACCGGTATTTAAATATTATATATATATGACCGCGGAAATATATATATATATATATATTTGTATGTATGTATGTCGGTATATATGCTTGGAATTTATTATGTATGTATGTATATATATGTTAACAACAACAACATATTTTATGTATATATATGTATATATATATGTGTGTGTGTGTGTGTGTGTGTGTGTGTGTGTGTGTGTGTGTGTGTGTGTGTGTGTGTGTGTGTGTGTGTGTGTGTTACGCTGAAAGAAAACTAGCGCAGACTAACAATTCTTCCGCCATTACAGTAATGACTTGGCAAAGATTTAAATTAAAGTAAAAAAAGTGATAAAATAAAGGGATGGGGACAGAGAAGAAGAAAATGAAAACATAACGTCAGGGAAATACGATATAATGTGAAACCGTTCGCTAGCACCATATGGGAATCATTGCAACAGCCCTCAAGACAGATCAATTCATACTGCCTGCTCCTAGGCCTTTCGTCCGCTGGATCGGACTCATCAGGGAGACACGCCTGATTGGGTTCGATTCCCATCAGAACCATGTAGGATATTTCTGCCTCGACCGGCTCCTACCAGAGCTGAGTTGCTATGGGCTCAACTGGCAAGACTGGGACCACACAGCCGAGTTGCAACCACTAAATGGATGCGTCTCTGTTCAAATTTCCTGACCAACACTGCAGGTGTTTTTCTCTCTCTCTCGGGCCTGGTTGACGCAGCGGGATATTTTATGAAAGTAAGCGTTGAGTACAGCCCTGTCATGCAGTCTCAGACCAGAATGGAAATCCGTAGCATGATTTTCATAATCCTGATTCTAATCCATCAGGCTAAATAAACAGTCTCAAATTCTGAGGTCCTTTATGCCCTGCTGTCATAGTGGTCTCAGTGTCGATGTCCTCTCCACGTCTGTGGCTTTGGTTTGATTCCGACACGCCGGCATTCCCGGGAACACCGTTATCGGCGAGTCCATGGAGTCTGTCACCGGACGGACGTGGTGGCGCCCTCTGGAGGGAGAGCTCACTCACGCCGGCTCCGCGACTAAGCAATTACTGTCGTCAGCAGGCGACTTAGTAGGTGGCGTCCTGTGTATGTTGGATCAGAACAAGCACCACTGAACACCACCGAAGAGACTCCGCAGCAGCGCAGTGCCTCCTCCGGCGCGTTGCCTCTTGATGGACTTGACACTGAGCGCTCCCTGTGGATGGTTGGCTGGTGTCGGGGCTGTGGCGGGGGCCGCCAGGCCGCCGTTAAGTTCTTTTTACCACGTCGGTTCCAGCTGGACGCCCGAACACAGCATTCCGAAGGCGTACGGACTTTACCGAAGTCTCAAGGGAGGCTACCGACTGACTTCTTGATGCGATCACGCGTGGACGGCGAGCGCAGATTCTCCTTCCTCAAGTTTGCCTAAGTTTCACAATAACTAATTCTTCTGCGTCATCGATGAAGTATTCTGTGATGAAAGAGAGTACTCCTTCAGTCTGAGGGATATTTGCTGCAATACTCAAAAGGTCTGAATGTGAAATTCGCTTCTCACTTTGTCGGTCCTCAATAAAATTGGTAAAACACTTACCATAGATAGAACGTCTCACCTTTTATTTTGTTAGCTGTGGCTATTCTTCACCTTCTTTTCCATCCTTAACGCGTTCATTCATTTAACAAGTGTGAGCTATCCATGGATAAGAACAGCATAAACGTGCGACTATCGTACTCAGCTGTACGAGCTCACCACTCTGCCTTCAAAGCATCCGCGCACAATGAAGGTTTTGATCGGGATCGGCCGACTTCGTGTCCACTCGACCGGGCTCGGCAATTGTCGGAATAGCTCGTTTCCGTGGTCCAGCTGGAACTGACGTGGTAAAAAAAAACTTAGCGGCCGGGCCGGGCTGGGGCTGGGGCTGGGAAGAGGGAAGGGAGGGTGAAAATGAATGAACGGCTGTCAGTACCAGTCACTACCACTGAGGTGGCGCTGAAGATGGGACAGCAAAAAAAAAAAAAAAAAAAAAAAAAAAAAAAAACACCCTTTGTGTGCCCAGATCCTGGAGTCCCAGGGAGTGGCGGAGGTCTTGCCGTGGGAACCTGCACCTGAAGGAGAAGGAGCTGTTCTACAAGGGTCAGTTCCCCGCCATCCAGGACTGTCTGTACCGCCAGCTGCGCCGTTCTCGCTACGTGCTGACGGGCGACGTGGATGAGCTCTTCGTGCCCCACACCCCCCACCACACGTCCCTGGTGACCCTGCTGGACTTCTGGTTTGACAAGGTAGGGGTGGTGGAGGTGGTAGGGTGGTGGTGGTGGTAGGGTGGTGGTGGTGGTGGTGGTGGTGGTGGTGGTGGTGTGTGTGTGTGTGTGTGTGTGTGTGTGTGTGTGTGTGTGTGTGTGTGTGTGTGATTGTGTGTTTCTCTGTCTGTGTGTGTGTGTGTGTGTGTGTCTCTGTGTATTTTTGTCTGCCTGTCTGTGTGTGTGTGTGTGTGTGTCTGTGTGTGTGTGTGTGGCTTGCGGGGGGGGGGGGGGGGGGGGGGGGGGGGGTGTGGTGGTTGTGCAGTTTGAAATATAGTGTTTTTTTAATCTATATCTGTTGCACACACACACACACACACACACACACACACACACACGGAACAAAAAACAATGAGGTACAAAGCATTGCCATTCACACCGATTGCTTTCGAATGGGCAGAAGTATTTGATCACAAAGAGAACACATCCCGTATGTACATAGAAGCAAGTGTAGATTCAGCCACAATTAGTTTAAACTTAGGCACTTGGTGGAGAACTCCAAATTTTGTAGCTCAATAAAACACATATAACAAGTCTTGTAAGGAATGTGTAGGTTCTGTATTTTGTTTCAGGAAAATGTTCAGAAGATTCTGAGAGAAGTGTCAAAATTTTCTGATTGAATCTACTTCATTGTTATAAAGAAATGTGTTCAATTTTGTGTAGAGAAATAAACTTTTTTAACGTACAAGGTCTCTGAAAGATAGTGACAGGCATTTTGGTGGAGGAAAACATATTTATTTCCCGAGAAAGATATAGTGATTGGCATTGTGGTGGAGGAAAACATATTTATTTCCCGAGAAACATATCTATGATTTGTAGAGATTTAGAAGAGAAAAAAAAACCGCACTGGATTATCTGAGAAATATATCCGAGGTCTCATGAAAGAAGTGTACGGGGTTTTTTTTTTCATTTAATCTGTGTGTGTGTGTGTGTGTGTGTGTGTGTGTGTGTGTGTGTGTGTGTGTGTGTGTGGTGTGTGTTGAGAAATGTATAGTATTAAATACATGATTTTGTTTTGAAAATGTACCTTTTATAAAAAATAA
>JADBJO010000864.1:47500-72500 GCA_016801955.1 Conus betulinus
AGGGGCACAATGAGATGACATTGGGGGGCACAATGAGACGGGGGGCACAATGAGACAGGGGCACAATGAGACAGGGGCACACATGAGACGGGGGGGCACAATGAGATGACATTAGGGGCACAATGAGACGGGGGCACAATGAGACAGGGGCACAATGAGATGACATTAGGGGCACAATGAGACAGGGGCACAATGAGATGACATTAGGGCACACAATGAGATGACATTAGGGGGCACAATGATGACAGGGGGGCACAATGAGATGACATTAGGGGCACAATGAGATGACATTGGGGGCACAATGAGATGACATTAGGGGCACAATGAGATGACATTAGGGGCATTAGGGGCAATGAGATGACATTAGGGGCACAATGAGATTACATTGGGGGGGCACAATGAGATGACATTAGAGGCACAATGAGACAGGGGCACAATGAGATGACATTAGGGGCACAATGAGATGACATTAGGGGCACAATGAGATGACATTAGGGGCACAATGAGATGACATTAGGGGCACAATGAGACAGGGGCACAATGAGATGACATTAGGGGCACAATGAGACAGGGGCACAATGAGATGCACATGAGGGGCACAATGAGATTGGGGGACATGAGATGGGGGGCACAATGAGATGACATTGGGGGCACAATGAGATGACATTAGGGGCACAATGAGATGACATTGGGGGCACAATGAGACAGGGGCACAATGAGATGACATTGGGGGCACAATGAGATGACATTAGGGGCACAATGAGATGACATTGGGGGCACAATGAGATGACATAGGGGCACAATGAGATGACATTGGGGGCACAATGAGATGACATTAGAGGCACAATGAGATGACATTGGGGGCACAATGAGACAGGGGCACAATGAGATGACATTAGGGGCACAATGAGATGACATTGGGGGCACAATGAGATGACATTGGGGGCACAATGAGATGACATTAGGGGCACAATGAGATGACATTGGGGGCACAATGAAATGACATTGGGGGCACAATGAGATGGATGACATTAGGGGCACAATGAGATGACATTAGGGGCACAATGAGATGACATTGGGGGCACAATGAGACGGGGGCAGATTGATACGTACCCGTTTTAAACATACAGAGGAATTTCAGAGGTTTTATTTCAGCCATCTGCAACTGTGTATTCCAAACAGTCTTTTCCAACTTCACATTCACCGCACTTTGGATGTCTTGACTGTGTTTTTGGTCCATGTGGTAGACAGGCCATAGCAAAGTCATGGAAGAGAACCAGACCCTGATGAAAGTATTAGCCAATATGATTTTCGTTTTTTAAACACAAGTCTTACGTAAAACAAAATGACGTCAAAATGAATCGATGTCATTCGTCGCTACAAAACAGAATTCAAGATTTCAACTTGGAGGTCTTTCCAAACATAAAAAGGAAAGGGAGAGGAAAAATCATGCAGATTTCTTTGATTCAAAATGAAATGCAATGTGTTGTCATCTATAGAAATCTCCTTCTACACTTGATGTTATTGGCCAGCTGGAATAGACTCTGAGTCCTAATCATGAACCAGCAGACTTATCTGATTTAAAACAACAACAACAACAACAATAACAACAACAACAACAAAGCGTGCCGCGCAACCTTTCTTTTCCACGATTGTGATTCAAGAGCAACAAGCCACTTCTGAATTCGAAATCGTGAAAAGACCTGTTAGTGAATACTTCGTGGACAGCCATTTGATACAAACAGTCCCTATTCCAAAACAGCGGGGTGTCCCGATCTTGCTGTTTTATGACGTTGGAGCGGACATTGTAAGACAACACCCATCGCCCCTGCCATAATGCCCCAGCATTACTCCACCGTGTGTGGCATCATGCACTAGTCCCCTTCACCTCTCCAGTAAATGCCCCACCATTACTGCACCAGTCCTCTCCACCTCTCCAGTTAATGCCCCACCATTACTACACCAGTCCTCTCCACCTCTCCAGTTAATGCCCCACCATTACTACACCAGTCCTCTCCACCTCTCCAGTTAATGCCCCACCATTACTGCACCAGTCCCCTTTACCTCTCCAGTTAATGCCCCACCATTACTGCACCAGTCCCCTTTACCCCTCCAGTTAATGCCCCACCATTATTGCACCAGTCCTCTCCACCTCTCCAGTTA
Source organism: Conus betulinus (assembly GCA_016801955.1). NCBI lineage: Eukaryota > Metazoa > Mollusca > Gastropoda > Neogastropoda > Conidae > Conus > Conus betulinus. The sequence continues at coordinate 49,664 of JADBJO010000864.1, forward strand.
ATGCCCCACCATTACTGCACCAGTCCTTTCCACCTCTCCAGTTAATGCCCCACCATTATTGCACCAGTCCTCTCCACCTCTCCAGTTAATGCCCCACCATTATTGCACCAGTCCTCTCCACCTCTCCAGTTAATACCCCACCATTACTACAACAGTCCTCTCTCCACCTCTCCAGTTAATGCAACACCCATTACTACACCAGTCCTCTCCACCTCTCCAGTTAATGCCCCCACCATTACTGCACCAGTCCCCTTTACCCCTCCAGTTAATGTCCCACCATTATTGCACCAGTCCCCTTCACCTCTCCAGTTAATGCCCCACCATTACTGCACCAGTCCCTCTCCACCTCTCCAGTTAATGCCCCACCATTACTGCATAAGTTCTCTCCACCTCTCCAGTTAATGTCCCACCATTACTACACCAGTCCTCTCCACCTCTCCAGTTAATGTCCCACCATTACTACACCAGTCCTCTCCACCTCTCCAGTTAAATGCCCCACCATTATTGCACCAGTCCTCTCCACCTCTCCAGTTAATGCCCCACCATTACTGCATAAGTTCTCTCCACCTCTCCAGTTAATGCCCCACCATTACTGCACCAGTCCCCTTTACCTCTCCAGTTAATGCCCCACCATTACTGCACACCAGTCCTCTCACCCCTCCAGTTAATGCCCCACCATTATTGCACCAGTCCTCTCCACCTCTCCAGTTAATGCCCCACCATTATTGCACCAGTCCTCTCCACCTCTCCAGTTAATGCCCCACCATTACTGCACCAGTCCCCTTTACCTCTCCAGTTAATGCCCCACCATTACTGCACCAGTCCTCTCCACCTCTCCAGTTAATGCCCCACCATTACTGCACCAGTCCTCTCCACCTCTCCAGTTAATGCCCCACCATTACTGCACCAGTCCTCTCCACCTCTCCAGTTAATGCCCCACCATTACTACACTAGTCCCCTTTACCCCTCCAGTTAATGCCCCACCATTACTACACTAGTCCCCTTTACCCCTCCAGTTAATGCCCCACCATTACTGCACCAGTCCTCTCTACCTCTCCAGTTAATGCCCCACCATTATTGCACCAGTCCTCTCCACCTCTCCAGTTAATGCCCCCACCATTACTACACTAGTCCCCTTTACCCCTCCAGTTAATGCCCCACCATTACTGCACCAGTCCTCTCCACTCTCCAGTTAATGCCCCACCATTACTACACTAGTCCCCTTTACCCCTCCAGTTAATGCCCCACCATTACTACACTAGTCCCCTTTACCCCTCCAGTTAATGCCCCACCAGTACTGCACCAGTCCTCTCCACCTCTCCAGTTAATGCCCCACCATTACTACACTAGTCCCCTTTACCCCTCCAGTTAATGCGCCACCATACTACTACACTACCCCTTTACCCCTCCAGTTAATGCCCCACCATTACTGCACCAGTCCTCTCCACCTCTCCAGTTAATGCCCCACCATTACTGCACCAGTCCTCTCCACCTCTCCAGTTAATGCCCCACCATTACTGCACCAGTCCTCTCCACCTCTCCAGTTAATGCCCCACCATTACTGCACCAGTCCTCTCCACCTCTCCAGTTAATGCCCCACCATTACTACACCAGTCCTCTCTCCCACCTCTCCAGTTAATGCCCCACCATTACTACACTAGTCCCCTTTACCCCTCCAGTTAATGCCCCACCATTACTACACTAGTCCCCTTTACCCCTCCAGTTAATGCCCCACCATTACTACAGTAGTCCCCTTTACCCCTCCAGTTAATGCCCCACCATTACTGCACCAGTCCTCTCCACCTCTCCAGTTAATGCCCCCACCATTACTACACTAGTCCCCTTTACCCCTCCAGTTAATGCCCCACCATTACTACACTAGTCCCCTTTACCCCTCCAGTTAATGCCCCACCATTACTGCACCAGTCCTCTCCACCTCTCCAGTTAATGCCCCACCATTACTACACTAGTCCCTTTACCTCTCCAGTTAATGCCCCACCATTACTACACTAGTCCCCTTTACCTCTCCAGTTAATGCCCCACCATTACTGCACCAGTCCTCTCCACCTCTCCAGTTAATGCCCCACCATTACTGCACCAGTCCCCTTTACCTCTCCAGTTAATGCCCCACCATTACTGCACCAGTCCTCTCCACCTCTCCAGTTAATGCCCCACCATTACTGCACCAGTCCTCTCCACCTCTCCAGTTAATGCCCCACCATTACTGCACCAGTCCTCTCCACCTCTCCAGTTAATGCCCCACCATTACTACACCAGTCCTCTCCACCTCTCCAGTTAATGCCCCACCATTACTACACTAGTCCCCTTTTACCCCTCCAGTTAATGCCCCACCATTACTACACTAGTCCCCTTTACCCTCCAGTTAATGCCCCACCATTACTACAGTAGTCCCTTTACCCTCTCCAGTTAATGCCCCACCATTACTGCACCAGTCCTCTCCACCTCTCCAGTTAATGCCCCACCATTACTACACTAGTCCCCTTTACCCCTCCAGTTAATGCCCCACCATTACTACACTAGTCCCCTTTACCCCTCCAGTTAATGCCCCACCATTACTGCACCAGTCCTCTCCACCTCTCCAGTTAATGCCCCACCATTACTACACTAGTCCCCTTACCCCTCCAGTTAATGCCCCACCATTACTACACTAGTCCCCTTTACCCCTCCAGTTAATGCCCACCATTACTGCACCAGTCCTCTCCACCTCTCCAGTTAATGCCCCACCATTACTACTGCACCAGTCCCCTTTACCCCTCCAGTTAATGCCCCACCATTACTACACTAGTCCCCTTTGAACCCCTCCAGTTAATGCCCCCATCATTACTACACTAGTCCCCTTTACCCCTCCAGTTAATGCCCCACCATTATTGCACCAGTCCTCTCCACCTCTCCAGTTAATGCCCCACCACCATTTGCACCAGTCCTCTCCACCTGTCTCAGTTAACCTCTCCACTTAAAGCCCCACCATTATTGCACCAGTCCTCTCCACCTCTCCAGTTAATGCCCCACCATTATTGCACCAGTCCTCTCCACCTCTCCAGTTTAATGCCCCACCATTACTGCACCCAGTCCTCTCCACCTCTCCAATTAATGCCCCACCATTTCTGCACCAGTACTCTTCACCTCTCCAATTAATGCCCCACCATTTCTGCACCAGTACTCTTCACCTCTCCAATTAATGCCCCACCATTTCTGCACCAGTACTCTTCACCTCTCCAGGTAATGCCCCACTAATACTGGCCCAGTCCTCTCCACCTCTCCAGTTAATGCCCCACCATTATTGCACCAGTCCTCTCCACCTCTCCAATTAATGCCCCACCATTACTGCACCAGCCAGTCCTCTCCACCTCTCCAGTTAATGCCCCACCCATTACTGCACCAGTCCTCTCCACCTCTCCAGTTAATGCCCCACCATTACTGCACCAGTCCCTTTACCTCTCCAGTTAATGCCCCATCATTATTATATAGTGTTGCCATACAATATTCGTGCCTCTTTGTGCATTGGGCACTGTTGACAGTGGGGTACAGTCAAACCTTAGGTTTTGTTTCTTTAGGATTTTTCTTGTCTCTCTGATGTTATTTGGACAATTGTTCGATGGAATCAGTCAATATTGGTGAAAATAGGTGTGGACGTTATTGCTGAGATGCAGATGTGAATCAATGGTGCTCGCCGAGTGAGGCAATTTTGGCACCTAATGAGAGTCAATAAAGGGAATCTCCAACATAGTATATTCCGTGCTTGTCTGTGGGACAGAGTGTGGAATTGTTGGTGTTGCCAGTTTCTGAACCACTGGTGCCAAAAGTCACTAAAGCATGTATGGGAACAAGGTTTGGGCCGGTAACGTTCTCTCTTTGAGTAGTCAGGTGAATTCGACAAGAGAGAGACTGAAAGGTTATCTGGTATTTGAACTCAGTCTCCGGTAATGTCTCCGCATGTTGACGAGATGTTGGCTAATTTTCCTTGGAAACTACCTTACCTTTGCAACAGATAAGCCTTTTGCATACATGTACCCAAACAAACTGCACATGGCGACAAAATTACGTTAAAATTCGGGTATTAAGTCAAAACACTATACTGCCTTAAATCGGTTTCAGTTTGCCAAGCTTCCATATCGTTCAGATAAGACAAGGAGTTTCAAAGCGTGCCTTGTCCACAATAGGTCCAGCACCTTAACTTTCTTGACAGCCGAATTTCTCTTAATACAAGACAGTATACACACATTGGAAGGAGAGGAACTGGACTCCAAGCAAGCTTTCAACCTGTCACAGCCTCACACAGACACATGTCAGAGAGAGGAACTAGACTCCATGCAAGCTTTCAACCTGTCACGGTCCCACCTGAGTGAACCGGTACGGTCCCTTGCGACAAGAGGCGAGACAGACAGTGATTCCTGGAACCGGACCTGACTGCCCCATCTCCTCACAAGAGTTTGACAGTCAATGAACAAGACCTTTTTCAGTAGTTGTCAATGGGCGAATGGATTAGAACCCGTTTATATTGTTTTTTTTTTCTGACAACAATAATGATCTTTGTAAAGAACTTCAAATACATGGCCAGGTGTTTTAGGTTCGTTCTCCTCTCCAATGGGACAGTGTGGCCAACCTCACAGACTGTTACCACTCAGAGAAAAAGATGTCCTTACACAACGACAGCACTAAAGACATGGTAAAACACTTTCAGATAACTAATCTCCTGTCCTCCTTCAGGCAAATAACTCAAGCCCGTGACGAAAGCATTGGATTATTGTCCTAGCGTTTTTGACCCCTAGTTTACAGTCAGTCAAACAAACAAATAAAAAAACAAACAGTAAGCAACGAAATGGTGAAAATTCCTCTAAGCAAAGTGTGTTTGATAACTTAGTCTCCAGATTACAACAATGAAAAAAGTTATAACCAGTAAATCTGTAAAGATTAGCAAAAACAAAGATGAAAGGGGTAATAAAGGCACAAGGCAGACGAGAGCAAAGGAAATTAATAGAAAAGCTGTATGGGAAAGAATGACAGAAAAGAGGAAACTACTTAAAAATTTCCAGAGGACAGGCACACAATAATACTAAAACAAATATCCAAGCATCTCTGGAGAATATTGAAATAAAGATTAAAAACTGCATCGTGAAGATGATGCCATCAAACAAGAAACTGTTGTTTAACAGCGTTTTTTCAGATGGGGGCCAAAGACAGCTGAAGGGTCACGAGAGACTGACCAGCACCACATGAACAACAGGTCAACAATAAAAGAAACCAGAGACTGAACGGCACCACATGAACGACATGTCAACAATAAAAGAAACCAGAGACTGAACAACACCACATGAACGACAGGTCAACAATAAAAGAAACCAGAGACTGAACAACACCACATGAACGACAGGTCAACAATAAAAGAAACCAGAGACTGAACAGCACCACATGAACGACATGTCAACAATAAAAGAAACCAGAGACTGACAACACCATAGAACGACAGTCAACAATAAAAGAAACCAGAGACTGAACAACACCATAAGAACGACAGGTCAACAATAAAAGAAACCAGAGACTGACCAGCACCACATGAACGACAGGTCAACAATAAAAGAAACCAGAGTGAAAACATGCACCAGTTCATGATGAGGCAGTGTATAACTCATCACAGTTGACTCAAGTTTGATTCCGAGCAGCTCATCCATCCAAAACCTTAAAGGTTGTGATATAATCTTCATAAAGCTGCAAGACTAAAAAAAAAAATCACAAGCCATTACTTGCTGCAAAATCTGTTTCTACATACACATTCCAAATATCACCTGTCCCAGGCGCAGAACCACTTTCACAACGAAAAGAGCCTTGAAACCTCCAAAAGGAAGCAATAATGATTTCTATGATCTTCAAAAAGCTGTAGGTAGCACAGATGTAATTCTTTTGCATGGTTATCCCCGGTTTTTACATGAGAGTATTGCATAGATAGTTTATTGTGCATGCTGCTCTTCGTTTGTTTCAGTTGTGTGTAGACAGACTGTGCGAGGCCCTGTGTGCAGTTTCTCAAGCAGAAGCGACTTAATTAGACACTCGTCAAGCAGTGCGCATGGACCGTAAAACCCAATACCGCCTTTCTTTTCTGCTTCCATAGGCCTCCTTTTCAGTGTTTTCTCCAGTGACACTCGTGCCTGTCAGTAATATTCAGTTTGACATACAACAGCTTGAGCTCATTTGGTAAATGAGTGGTGTGAAATCTTTTTCATTGCTGTCATCTTATGCTTTTTGTACCTCATGCTGTTATTGGATGCACACACACACACACACACACACACACACACACACACACACACACACACACACACACACACACACACACACCTCACGCGCGCGCGCGCACACACACACACACACACACACACACACACACACACACACACACACACACACACACCATACACACACACACACACACACACACACACACACACACACACACACACACACACACACACACACACACACACGCAGACAACCAAAACAGGTTGATTACAAAGACACAGCTAGCTACACAAACAATTCAATATCGTACAATATTTATCAGAAGAATTTGATATCCACTTTTACAAACGGTTTTAGCGGATATTTTGTTTGTCCACGTAAATTTGTGTTTGACTGTAAAAGTCAGAAATGCGAAAACTGTATTAGCTATTGTTCGTCTCCTCTATTCCTGGCCATGTGGGATGGCACGTGTGGTTACCTGGCCATGTGAGATGGCACGTTTGGTGTGTGAAGTGAAGTTCGCAGCCCACCGCAATGACAATGCCGACCTCTACACTGTGTCTTCAAGCTCTGCCTGAATGGGACATGGTTAAGAACTAGGTCTACACGGTGTCTACGCTGTGTCTTCTTGGGACAAACTAGGTCTACACGGTGCCTGTCTTCAAGCTCTGCCTGGGACTGGTTAAGAACTAGGTCTACACGGTGTGTCTACGCTGTCTTCAAGTTCTGCCTGAATGGGACATGGTTAAGAACTAGGTCTACACGGTGTCTACACTGTGTCTTCGTTGCAAGTTGCACGTGTATGGGTCATACACATTGGGTACACTATGTCCACACTGCTTCCTAAAACTCCACCTTTATACATTGTGTCCTACACTGTGTCAGGGTTACACTGTGTCTGCACTTGTCCTAAAACTCCACCTGTATAGGGACATGTGTTTACGTATGGGTACGTCTACTGTGTCTATACTGTGTCCTCAAGCTCCACCTGTATGGGTCAGGGTTACACTGTGTCTGCACTGTGTCTCAAGCTCCACCTGTATGGGTCAGGGTTACACTGTGTCTGCACTGTGTCCTCAAGCTCCACCTGTATGGGTCAGGGTACACTGTGTCTGCACTGTGTCCTCAAGCTCCACCTGTATGGGTCAGGGTTACACTGTGTCTGCACACTGTGTCCTCAAGCTCCACCTGTGTGGGTCAGGGTTACACTGTGTCTGCACTGTGTCCTCAAGCTCCACCTGTATGGGTCAGGGTTACACTGTGTCTACACTGTGTCCTCAAGCTCCACCTGTATGGGTCAGGGTACACTGGGTTACACTGTGTCTGCACTGTGTCCTCAAGCTCCACCCCCACCTGTATGGGTCAGGGTTACACTGTGTCACTGTCTGCACTGTGTCCTCAAGCCCCACCTGTATGGGTCAGGGTTACACTGTGTCTGCACTGTGTCCTCAAGCTCCACATGCTCCACCTGTAGGGACATGGTTACACTGTGTCTGCGCTGTGTCCTCAAGCTCCACCTGTATGGACATGGTTACACGGTGTCTACAGTGTGTCTTCAAGCTCCACCTTCATGAGTCGTGGTTACACACACTGTGCCTACACTGTGTCTTCAAGCTGTGTCTTCACCTGTATGAAACATGGCTGCTGTCTCAAGCTTTCCAACAGTGATACAGGACTAAAAGAAAGTGAATTAAATCCATGTGCCAACCGGCATTAAACCGTGTAGCATTTCTCGATTCTGTCTGAATTGAGCAGGCTGATTTAAGAGATTAACTCCAAGCGACTGGCAGGATGGGTGCTGCTCTTCCAAGTCAGTGCGTGAGGTGGTTTGTGTACAGCTGGGTCTAGAGCACAGACGCTAATCGTAAATCTTCAACAGTTCAAGCATCACAATATCTGAAAATTTGGATAAAATGAAAGTAGTGGAAAAGATAGTTCATGAATTCGTTCAGTTTTCAAAATCGCAATGTAGAACATTGCAAAATATAATACTCACGGAGGTGATATTAATTCCCTTGACACTTAGATCTATCTACCACATCTCACGCTTTTTGTGTCTTTTCTTTTCTGCAGAATAACGTCCACAACGTTTTCCTATACCTCGACCCCATTTTATAATACACAAAAAAATATGAAGCTGGAATTGACGTTACTAAACCCCTCAGTGATCCATAACAAAGTGGTATAGAAATTATGATACCGTGCTCCTGCATTCACGTCTGGAAAGAAGAGACACGCCACACGGAACACACATGCCGGCGAGTTGCAAACGATGAACAGCACAGAAGTACCAATCAGCATCTTGGTCAGCGCCACTTCCGGGGCAGAGAGTGATGACGATGTTTCTGCACGCCACGTCACCACCTGACGTAATTTGACTGCTGTAATTATTGTTGCTGTCACCACCACGATCGTTGAAATGCCAGTCAAACCAGCGCCGAGCACGACACCGTCAAGGGTATCAATAAGCTGCTGATGTTCTTTGTAAAATCCCTGGACCACAAGCGTTCTAAATACAAAGCCACTATCGAGTTCGTGTATGCAGCCAACATGATACCTGAAAGACACACAATAAAAAACAAAACCAAGTTCACGAGATACACAGCTGCTATGATGACAGCCATGGTTCTGGTGCGCAGCATACTGTGGTACTTGAGGGGACAGAGCACACAAAAGCATCTCTCACAGGCGATGATGGCTGAGATCACTAGAGAAACAAACAGACAGCCCAAAAGCACAATGATTTTATTGTTTGTCAGAAAAGTAGACAAGGGACCAAACTCCTTATCTTCGAAGGTAAACTCACTATGGTTCAATTCGGATACTAGCAGGAAAATCTCATCTGCAGAGACAGCGCAAACAGGACACAAGTTGACACGATCCTGCAGGTTCTGCTTGAAGAACACGGCCATGTTGATGACGTTGGCAGGAATGCCGATAAAGGCACAAGCCATCAGTACGTAGTTCCGGATTGTGTACACATCTCTAGCTACTTTAAAACTGATAACGCCACTGGATTGTCCCAAGGCACATGTCCCATCTCACTATATATCTCACTTTCTGGCAGTCTTCATACAAGGAAGCATCTGAAGTGCCATTTTGTGAATAGTTGTGAGGCCAGTGAGCCGTTTGCATGGTTGTGTGGTTATTTGTGTTCTTCAGACACTGAAGGTGGAAAGTTCAACAGGGTGAAGGGGAATCCTGTACACAGTGAGAAAGAAGTACATCACTCCATGGTGACAGGATAAACTGCACGGCGACTCATTTCCTATTGTAGCTACAAGCACGCACTCGTAAAAAAACTCACACACGCACACGCACACGCGCACACACACGCAAATACACATACACATACACATGCACACACGGGGCGCGCGCACACACACACACACACACGCGCGCACGCACACGCATGCATGCACGCACTCGCTCGAGCATTCACCAGGCACTATCTATCTACTTCTCAATCTATGTATCTATTTATCTATCGATTTATCTCTCTCTATATATCTATTCTATCTATCCATCTATCTGTCTATCTATATATCTATTCTATCTATCTATCTATCTATGTATTTGTCTATCTATCCATCCATCCATCCATCATCTATCTATCTATCTATCTATCTATCTATCTATCCATATCTATCTATCTATCCATCCATCCATCCATCATCATCTATCTATCTATCATCTATCTATCTATATCTATCTATCTATCTATCTATCTATCTATCTATCTATCTAGACGGAAAGGCAGGATACATTTGAAACAGCGAAACGAACATGTACAGAACGTAAAGCGAGAAGATAATACACATAGAATTACAAAAGGAGAAAAACAATTAAATACAACCAAATAAGCTGAACAGACTGTGTGTACATATGGGTACGAAGCATACATATTCAGCTGAAAAAGTGATACTGCAAACATTTGACATTCATATTCACTGCACTTTGAGAAAAAAAGACGATTTATCTAATCTATAGAGAATCGCAAAATAACGGCTCGTAACAACTCCGATCTGTCGTGAACGTGGACAGATTGTCGTTCTTATTTGCATTAATACTGTTTCATTCTGCATCTTGCATTCAGCAGTTTCTGAAAGACGCAGTAGACTCCCTTTGTTGAGGTCTTCAACGCCTGAGGTCGTGTCACTAACCCCTGTCAGTTGGGGAATGACAGAAGGCTCAGAATCGTTCGTAATACCATCCCTGGGGAAAGCCCCACTGAGACACCTGGTCAGACTGGCTGAAGAGTCTCCCCTGATGCCAGCACCGACAGCATGGGCTTGTGATACAGCGGTAGCCTGCATTCCACACGTCACGTCACAAAGCTGACATTGTGCCAGGCTGGCGCTCCAGTGGAGAGGGTTGCTGTAGACATATCTGGTCCGCTGTCCGTCACTTGTCATGGACGCAGACACAACTGTGTGGCCATGGACCACTTCAGCCAGTAACAGACACATCTGTGTGGCCATGGACCACTTCAACCAGTAACAGACACATCTGTGTGGCCATGGACCACTTCAGCAAGTAACAGACACAATCTGTGGGCTATGGACTACTTCAGCCAGTAACAGGCACATCTGTGTGGCCATGGACTACTTCAGCCAGTAACAGACACATCTGTGTGGCCATGGACCACTTCAGCAAGTAACAGGCACATCTGTGTGGCTATGGACTACTTCAGCCAGTAACAGAGACATCTGTGTGGCTATGGACTACTTCAGCCAGTAACAGGCACATCTGTGTGGCTATGGACTACTTCAGCCAGTAACAGGCACATCTGTGTGGCCATGGACTACTTCAGCCAGTAACAGACACATCTGTGTGGCCATGGACTACTTCAGCCAGTAACAGACACATCTGTGTGGGCATGGACCACTTCAGCAAGTAACAGGCACATCTGTGTGGCTATGGACTACTTCAGCAAGTAACAGACACATCTGTGTGGCTATGGACTACTTCAGCCAGTAACAGGCACATCTGTGTGGCCATGGACTACTTCAGCCAGTAACAGACACATCTGTGTGGCTATGGACTACTTCAGCCAGTAACAGGCACATCTGTGTGGCCATGGACTACTTCAGCCAGTAACAGACACATCTGTGTGGCTATGGACTACTTCAGCCAGTAACAGACACATCTGTGTGGCCATGGACTACTTCAGCCAGTAACAGGCACATCTGTGTGGCTATGGACTACTTCAGCCAGTAACAGGCACATCTGTGTGGCCATGGACTACTTCAGCCAGTAACAGACACATCTGTGTGGCTATGGACTACTTCAGCCAGTAACAGGCACATCTGTGTGGCCATGGACTACTTCAGCAAGTAACAGAGACATCTGTGTGGCTATGGACTACTTCAGCAAGTAACAGACACATCTGTGTGGCTATGGACTACTTCAGCAAGTAACAGACACATCTGTGTGGCTATGGACTACCTCAGCAAGTCACAGGCACATCTGTGTGGCCATGGACTACTTCAGCAAGTCACAGACACACCTGTGTGGCCATGGACTACTTCAGCAAAGTAACAGACACATCTGTGTGGCTATGGACTACTTCAGCAAGTAACAGACACATCTGTGTGGCCATGGACTACTTCAGCAAGTAACAGACACATCTGTGTGGCCATGGACCACTTCAGCAAGTAACAGACACATCTGTGTGGCTATGGACCACTTCAGCAAGTAACAGACACATCTGTGTGGCTATGGTCTACTTCACCAAGTAACAGACACAGCTTTGTGGCCATGGACTACTTCAGCCAGTAACAGACACATCTGTATGGCCATGGTCTACTTCACCGAGTGGCCTGAGGCTTTTGCTATCCCAGACCATTTCTTCACCCGTTTCGGTATGCCCATGGAACTCCATTCTGACCAAGGCAGGAACTTTGAGTCATCTGTTTCAAGAATGTTGTCAGCTACTGGGACTACTGAAGACCAGAACAACGCTTCTGAGATCACAGTCGGATGGGATGGTGGAAAGATTCAACTGGACACTGTGCCACTAACTGGCACACATTCTGTCTAGAGGGACAGCTAGACGGGGATCTGAAGTTACCTGGTCTTCTGATGGCATGCAGCAGGTCTGCAGAGCATGAGTCCACTGGTTGTTCTCCAGCAAAGTTGATGATGAGACATGAATTGAGGCTTCCAATGGACTTGCTCACAGGAAGACCTCCAAGTGAAGAACTTCCAGCAGATGCCCACCAGTGTGTCCATGAGCTGCAAGAAGGGCTGAGAAGAGACACACCACCAGGTGAGGCAGAATCTGAAGATGTCAGGAAACGCTATGAAAGCCCAGTACGAAGACTAAGCTTATACTATCAACTTCAAACCTGACGATCAGGTCTGGCTGTACAACCCTCGGAGGAAGAAGGGACAGTCTCCCAAGTGGATGAGAGACTGGAACAAAGACTACATGGTGAATAAAAATGTGGAAAAAAAAAGATTTATTCAAAAAAAAAAAAAAAAACAAAAAGAGACTACATGGTGACCAAGACATTATGATGTCATTCGATGAGTGACTGGTACAGAGGCTATATGGTGACCAAGACATTTCTGATATTGTCATTCGCATCCGGAGTGGATCAAGGTCCAAGTTCAAAAGTGGGTCATGTCAACAGACTGTGCCATGATCGTGGACTGGACAATATTCCTGGACTGATGACCAACCACAAGAAGCAGACAATACTGCTGTGCCACGGGGAACTGAGTCATCAGATACCCCAGGGTCATCAACACCACTGATCAGCAAATCAAATCAGTCCATTGACTTTAGAACTATAGACGGTAATCTGTCCCATGGTGTGAAGGTCAGGCGTTTGTGAGAGAACAAGGAAGAGGCTGACAAGCGCACAGATTACCAGTGAATTCAATGTTCAGCATATTTGTTTAGTCCAGAAGGAGACGCGCTGAAATGAAACTCGGAAAAAGGAATGTTAAAATGTAAAGTTTTCTGTTCGTAATTCCGATAACCTTTTTGTTTGCTAGTGATCCAATTGCATATCAATTGGTTTATCATTATAAGATTGATGTCACAGAAGGTTAAACACGGTAACTTTTAAAATGTTTTGGCCATTGTCTGGAACTTGAAAAAACAAACCCCATGTATATGAATTATTGTCGGGATGACAATCAGTTTGGGGGAGGAGGTAGTGTTGTGATCTAGTGTAGGCTGTAACAGACGCCTACCATGCAGACGATCGGCAGTCTCGTTAGTAAATTAATATCGCGAGAGAGATCAAGGTGGCGAGAACTTCAATAATGAACCAGTCGTTGAGTTGTTGTCATGAACGAGGAGTTGTGTTTTTTATTCAACGATGTTTATCTTTCTCTTGGGGGCGAAATGAGAGCGTTGGGGTCGACGGACTGAACAGTGTGAATGGAGATCAAAACAGTGAAGGAATCTCTTTTGAAGATTCTAGAGCGGGTTTGGAGATGCTGGTAAGCAAGGAGTCACGATTTTGCCTCAGCATAACAGCGTCACAACGCGTCATTACTGACTGAGCTCCGTGACGTAGCCAGCATATCACGCATCACGTCACCATCAAATGAGTCATCACAGACTGTGCTTAGTGACGCAGTCTGCATTGCACACGTCACGTCAGCCTCATAACGCTCCTCCTGTCTCCGGCCCCAATCCCACCACCCAACCCAAAACAAACTTCGCCATTTTGTTTGTTTGTTTGTTGTTTGTTGTTTACCCATTGTCCCGTCAACCTGGAAAATACCCTCTTTGGTCCTACACATGGGCCATTTTGTCTCCCACAGGAGATAAACCAAGGTTCCTTGTGCAACAGGCATCCATTCTACATGGACATCTACCTGAATAGGTAATACAAAAGTGTGCGCGGAAAGGTAAACAATATCCCACACAATCACGATGGGGAAAAACACACCAATTTACACACACACACACACACACACACACACACACACACACACACACACACACACACGCACGCACACACACACGCACGCACACACGCACACACACACACACACACACAGATAGATAGATAGACAGACAGGCAGACAGACAGGCAGGTAGACAGACAGACATGCCAATAGTGAGATAATACATAGATAGAGAGATGGACACACAGACAGACTGGCAGAGAGGCAGACAGACAAACAGATGGATGAATGGCTTGACTGACAGACAGATAGACAGACAGATAGATATAACAATTGCGCTATAGGATGGAGTATGATGCAAGGCAGTATAAGTGCTGGTTCCGGTGGACCGGTGGCAAAAGGTTACATTGTTTCCTTTTGTGATTCTACGTTTGTGAACTAACATGGACTGTTGCCATTTGTGAAGCAGCTGCTTCCAGAACTCAACCTCTTGGCGTCACTGTCGCAGCCTGGGATGAAGGTGTCTGGAAGCCAGCAGATGTTGTCTTCCATGTCTACGATCAGGGGGTAGATGACCATGTGGACAGTACGAACAGATCCATGAAGACATGGATGGGAAGGACTGAGCAAATGGTAGTCTTGTTTCCATCTCGCCTTCGCATGCAAAACGAAGTGTGGTGAACACAATTCTTTTAGCAATAATTTGTACGTACATGGTACTTACATTATACAGCCACAGGCTGTATTCTGCCACAAAGGTAACAGCTACAGGGTGTGGTCAGTTCTGCCACAAAGGTAACAGCCACAGGCTGTGGTCAGTTCTGCCACAAAGGTAACAGCCACAGGCTGTGGTCAGTTCTGCACAAAGGTAACAGCCACAGGCTGTGGTCAGCTCTGGCACTATGGTAACAGCCACAGGCTATGGTCAGTTCTGCCACAAAGGTAACAGCCACAGGCTGTGGTCAGGTCTGCCACAAAGGTAACAGCCACAGGCTATGGTCAGCTCTACCACAAAGGTAACAGCCACAGGCTGTGGTCAGTTCTGCCACAAAGGTAACAGCCACAGGCTGTGGTCAGTTCTGACACAAAGGTAACAGCCACAGGCTGTGGTCAGCTCTGCCACAAAGGTAACAGCCACAGGCTGTGGTCAGTTCTGCCACAAAGGTAACAGCCACAGGGTGTGGTCAGCTCTGGCACTATGGTAACAGCCACAGGCTGTGGTCAGCTCTGGCACTATGGTAACAGCCACAGGCTATGGTCAGTTCTGCCACAAAGGTAACAGCCACAGGCTGTGGTCAGCTCTGGCACATGGTAACAGCCACAGGCTGTGGTCAGTTCTGCCACAAAGGTAACAGGCACAGGCTGTGGTCAGTTCTGTCACAAAGGTAACAGGCACAGGGGGTGTGGTCAGCTCTGTCACAAAGGTAACAGGCACAGGCTGTGGTCAGTTCTGTCACAAAGGTAACAGCCACAGGGTGTGGTCAGTTTCTGCACACAAAGGTAACAGCCACAAAGGTAACAGCCACAGGCTATGGTCAGCTCTACCACAAACGTAACAGCCACAGGCTATGGACAGCTCTGGCACTATGGTAACAGCCACAGGGTGTGGTCAGTTCTGTCACAAAGGTAACAGCCACACGGTGTGGTCAGTTCTGTCACAAAGGTAACAGCCACAGGGGGTGTGGTCAGTTCTGTCACAAACGTAACAGCCACAGGCTATGGACAGCTCTGGCACTATGGTAACAGCCACAGGCTATGGACAGCTCTGGCACTATGGTAACAGCCACAGGCTATGGTCAGCTCTGGCACTATGGTAACAGCCACAGGCTATGGTCAGCTCTGGCACTATGGTTTCAGCCACAGGCTGTGGTCAGCTCTGAAGCTTTGGTAACAGCCACAAGCTATGGTCAGCTCTGGCACTATGGTAACAGCCACAGGCTATGGTCGTATGTGGCACTATGGAAACAGCCACAGGCTATGGTCTTCTCTGGCACTATTGTAACAGCAAAAGCTATGGTCATCTCTGGCATTATGCTAACAGCCACAAGCTATGGTCAGCTCTGGCACTTTGGTAACAGCCACAGGCTATGGTCTTCTCTGGCACTATGGTAACAGCCAAAAGCTATGGTCATCTCTGGCATTATGCTAACAGCCACAGGCTATGGTCAGCTCTGGCACTTTGGTAACAGCCACAGGCTGTGGTCTTCTCTGGCACTATGGTAACAGCCATAAGCTATGGTCAGCTCTGGCACTATGGTAACAGCCACAGGCTATGGTCAGCTCTGGCACTATGGTAACAGCCATAAGCTATGGTCAGCTCTGGCACTATGGTAACAGCCACAAGCTATGGTCAGCTCTGGCACTATGGTAACAGCCACAAGCTATGGTCAGCTCTGGCAGCCACAGATATGGTCACTATAGTAACAGCCACAGCTACCAAGTCGTGCACTGACCAGCAGCCCAGGCTGCTGAAGCAGGCCATG
Source organism: Conus betulinus (assembly GCA_016801955.1). NCBI lineage: Eukaryota > Metazoa > Mollusca > Gastropoda > Neogastropoda > Conidae > Conus > Conus betulinus. The sequence continues at coordinate 66,274 of JADBJO010000864.1, forward strand.
GGAATGAGGGCTGGCACTGTGCACTGACCAGCCCTCGGTGTGGACCACCCAGAAGGGGAAGCAGGGAGGGGCAGACAACAGCAGCACAGTTCAATGTCGTCTCACGATGACTGGGGGTCGTTACGGAGAGGTCCCACTCTGTCTGTTTCCCCTTATTCTACGGTCTCTGCTATCCTCGGCTCGGTCACAGTTTAGTTCCGGCAGCAAACAAACAAACAGAAGAAGAAGAAGAAGAAGAAAAAAAAGAAGAAGAAGAAGAAGAAAGCTAGTTTAATACTGACAATCCTAATTTCATACCTAAATGAAATGCAGTTCTCACACAGTGATTTTTTCCCCTTTCAAATCAGAGTCCTAATTTCGGAGTTTGAGTTATTCCTTCTAGTGGTATTAGTTCGAAGGTAGTAGGTTTTTTTTTTTAATGTTTAAACGAAGCAAGTAAATATATTTCTTAAATAAAAGAGAACATTGTAAATGGAGTATTCAGCGCATGAACAGTTTTTTTTTTTGCACGTAGTTTAGTCTGGAATGGAAGATCTGCCTGTTTGTACTCAGAGTATGCTAGAGGGGGTTGTCGGTTTGCACTTGACAGTTCTTTTGTCAGTACTAGTGTGAGTAATTTAGCACAATATTGCCAGCAAAACAAACAAACAAACAAACAAAAACACGCACACACACAAATCAAACGAATGGAAGCCACAAAGATATAATGTAATCATGTATAAACCTGAGATACTTCAATTAGATGTTTTTGTTGTTTTACACTTTCTTGAGTGGTGACGAGCATACAAAAATACCATTGTCACTAAACACCGTGAAAAAAGGTGCAACTGTGACAAACTTGCGAATCGTAAATGCTTCACACGAACATGATGAAAGCTGTTTTACATGCTTTTATTTTTGTGATGTCACTAACTTGATGAAATTGAAAGGGTGGTTGTCTGTGATATTTCCAGGGGATTCGGTTTTGTTTGACATGAAGGAGTTCAAGGCAACAAAGAACAAAGTGAACTTCATTGACAAGGGTCTCGTGACACAACGGGCAAGGGAGATCATCATCAGTAAACTCTGTAAAACGATGAACTGACCAGACATATCGGAACTACCCACTTTTTGTTACAGGGTACATTTCAAATGTCTGCAACAGCACAAAGACAAATAATTCGGTTTACTGTGCACTGGATTTATCATACGACAGACACAAAACCTATCACTTTCCTAGACATGAGAATACCAACTTTACGGTCTACGATATATAACTCACAACAAAAAATTCACGGATAAAATACGTCTGTTCCCAGCATCTACTTTTCCTACACAAAACAAATCCATATCCGCGCAGCTTTAATCTACCTGTAACCAAAATGTCCACTCAATTCACAGGGGATAAGCGGCTGTGTTTTCGTTCTTTGTTTTCAGTGTTTTGAATGTTGACTGGATTGGTCGGAACGAGTTTTGTGTTTTGTTTTTTTTGCTGTTGTTTCAATTTCCACGTGGAGTCTCTCCAACCTACCATTGTTTCCATTACCCGCTCCCCCCCCCCCCCCCCCCCTCTTTTTTTTTTTCCTCCTTCTTTAAAGGTGGGGACTCCATGCTCCTGTTCATTTCTCACGCTGTTTTTTTTTTTTCCACATGTTTCACGCACATGGAGGTTTATGTGTCTTTTTGTACTAATGGACATTTATCTCGCGGACTTTCATATTTTGGCATCAAAATGATGACTCCAGATAACCGGTTTCTTCTTGCCTGAAATACCAGGCACCACTACCGTGTAGTAAGAAGACTGAAACCGAGCGTAACGTGACATAAAAGAAGTCCAAGCACACACACACACACACACACACACACACACATACACACACACACACACACACACACACACACAGAGACACAGTGCAAGGCAACACGATATTTAACACCCAGAAAAGTCCATTTTTTGACATCTTCTACCTCCGATGTTTTTTAAAAAATCAGAAACCGAAAATGCACGAAACAATACTCCCAGGTCACAACTAGCCTGATCTGGAGAGGTTTGTTTTCTGTGTGTTTGATGGAGCATACACTGAGTTTGCCAGATGGTACTAAGTAACTTTTGCCCCAATGTGTGTACTTGCCAGATGGTACTGAATACCTTTTGCAAAATGTGTGTACTTGCCAGATGGTACTGAATACCTTTTGCAAAATGTGTGTACTTGCCAGATGGTACTGAATACCTTTTGCAAAATGTGTGTACTTGCCAGATGGTACTGAATACCTTTTGCAAAATGTGTGTACTAGCCAGATGGTACTGAGTACATTTTGCCCAATGTGTGTACTTGCCAGATGGTACTGAGTACATTTTTGCCAATGTGTGTACTAGCCAGATGGTACTGAGTACCTTTTGCCCAATGTGTGTACTGCCAGATGATACTGAGTAGCTCTTGCCCGATGTTAACATTATTCACTGTGGCCGATGTTAACATTCGTCACTATGCCCGATGTTAACATTCTTCACTATGCCCGATGTTAACATTCTTCACTGTGCCCAATATTAACATCCTGCACTGTGCCCGATGCTAACCTTCTTCGTGTTAACATTCTTCACTGTGGCACGCAGCGCCTCCTGTCAGCAATGTTAACATTCTTCACTGTGGCCAATTTTACATTCTTCACTATGCCTGATGTTAACATTCTTCACTGTGTCCGATGTTAACATTCCTGACTGTGCTGATGTTGACATTCTTCACTGTGTCCGATGTTAACATTCCTGACTGTGCCCGATGGCCACTGTGGCCGATGTTAACATTCTTCACTGTGGCCGATGTTAACATTCTCCACGCGTTGTGTTTGTCTTGTGACTCGTGACGTTAGCCACGTGCCGATTAACATTCCTGAACATGTTCCCTGACTGTGCCTGTGGCCGATGTTGACATTCTTCTTCACTGTGGCATGTAGCGCCTCCTGTCAGCATGTGTACAATGCCTTCTTCAAGACAATGTGTGACATGTGTGTGTGTGTGTGTGTGTGTGTGTGTGTGTGTGTGTGTGTGTGTGTGTGCAAAGGGTGTGTGTGTGTGTGAATGTGTGTGTGTGTGTGTGACACAAGCTGTTTCAAGGGTATGCATAGAGATTGAATGAATGTGTATTTCTGCCTTGGCGACACAAGCGTGTGTTTCAATACTAGCAATACTGATATTTACTTGTGGCTGTAATGTATTCACAACTTGCAGCTGGCAACCTATCTTTTACAATTACTTAGAGCAAGCGACCTGTATATTGGCAATTACTTGGAGCTAATGACCTGTCTATTGACAATTGCTTGGAGCTGCCGACCTATCTATTTATAATTACTTGGAGCTAGCGACCTATCTAATGACAATTACTTGCAGCTAGCGACCTATCTATTGACAATTACTTGCAGCTAGCGACCTATCTATTGACAATTACTTGCAGCTAGCGACGTATCTATTGACAATTACTTGGAGCTGCCGACTTATCTATTGACAATTACTTGCAGCTAGCGACCTTTCTATTGACAATTACATGCAGCTAGCGACCTATCTATTGACAATTACTTGCAGCTAGCGACTTATCTATTGACAATTATTTGGAGCTAGCAACCTATCCATTGGCAGTTAACTGGAGCTGGAACCAGCCGCCGTGGCGAAGTGGCTGGGAGGTCGTGGGTTCGATTCACATCAGAGTCATGTGTGAATTTGAGTTGAGTTTGCTACGGGCTCAGTTGAGAAGACTGTGACCACACAGTCGAGTTTCATCCACTTAATGGATGCGTCTCTGACAGTGTTGCTCAAATTTCCTGACCAAGACTACAAGTGTCTGTATCTCTCAGGCCTGGTTGACGCTAGGAAATATTATGAAAATGAGCGTAGCGTACAGCCCTGTCATGCAGTCTCAGACCGGAATGGAAATCTGTAAAAATCTGTAGCATCATCTTCATCATTATCATTCTCATCGATCAGCATTAAAAAAAAAAGTCTAAAAATTCTGTTGTCTTCATGTCTTGCTCTTGTCCTTCATTTCGATGTCTCTTCTCTCATGGTTTTGACCTCGGGGTCACCGTTTCGATGTCCTCTCCACGTCTGTGGCCTTGTTGCTTTTGACTTCCATGGGGGTGTCGTTGGAAACGTATCGGAGAGAAACCATGGGGGCTGTTGTTGGAAAACGTGGGTGCACTGAGAAACCATGGGGGCTGTGTTTGGGTGCACTGAGAAAACGTTGGAAACGTGGGTGCACTGAGAAACCATGGGGGCTGTTGTTGGAAAACGTGGGTGCACTGAGAAACCATGGGGGCTGTCGTTGGAAACGTGGGTGCACTGAAACCATTATGGTGGAAACAGCAAGATAGAACAGCAAATAGAACAGCAAAAAAAAAAAAAAAAAAAAAAAACTTGGAGCTAACGACCTATCTATTGACAATACCTTGGAGTTAACGACCTGTCTATTGACAATACCTTGGAGCTAACGACCTATCTATTGACAATACCTTGGACCTAACAACCTATCTATTGACAATACCTAGGAGCTAACGACCTATCTATAGACAATAACTTTGACCCAACGACCTATCTATAGACAATACCTTGGAGCTAACGACCTATCTATTGACAATATCTTGGAGCTTACGACCTATCTATTGACAATACCTTGGAGCTAACGACCTATCTATTGACAATACCTTGGAGCTAACGACCTATCTATAGACAATACCTTGGAGCTAACGACCTATCACTCAGCTGTTCATTACAACACCAGGCCCTCTTCACTGACTGTGTGTGAAGTGATACTGGGGCCCTGACTGGGATATTCTACACCTGCCTGTTTCTACCATCACGTGATATTATATCACAACACCCAGGCCGTCTTCACTGACTGTGTGAGGTGATACTGGGGCCCTGACTGGGATATTCTACACCCGCCTGTTTCTACCATCACGTGATATTATATCACAACACCAGGCCGTCTTCACTGACTGTGTGAGGTGATACTGGGGCCCTGACTGGGATATTCTACACCTGCCTGTTTCTACCATCACGTGATATTATATCACAACACCAGGCTCGTCTTCACTGACTGTGTGTAGTGATACCGGGGCCCTGACTGGGATATTCTACTCCTGCCTGTTTCTACCATCACGTGAAGTCATATTACTTTTGAACATAAAGAGATCGTTTGCTTTTTAAATGTTTATGCCAGCAGTGTTTCTGTTTTCTTCATATTTAGTTGTTGGTTGTCTGGAAATTTACAGCAGAGCAAACATCGACCGGACCACAGAGCATTGACACAAGGCAGCCCCGTGGGATTGAACCCTTTACCCACAGTCCAAATACACCACAGTGTGACGGGCATTGCAGCCACTGGGGTTTTCAGCACTCTGTACCTTGGTTTGTCTGATACCACTGGGAGTAGGGAGACTTGAGACTGGAGACGTTCGGGATACAGAACACATTTATAAGATATTTATTTGGGGCCTATTGTTCTTCATTGATATGGAGCAAAAAAAAGAAATAAAAAGAGGAATACAGATAAATAGATCAAAGGAAAAGACAATTAAACAGCACTCAGGGAGCAGTAATTAGCGTCTAAACAAATGCCAATAACCTCGTAAACTCGGCTGTTGATTTTCACCTTCATGCTCACTTCACTTTAGTTTCAATTAGACTCTCTCTCTCTCTCTCTCTCTCTCTCTCTCTCTCTCTCTCTCTCTCTCTCTCTCTCTCTAAGTTGCTAGGCATTATTGATTTTATACTGTAAGTTAAGTGTGTACTTCCCAACCAATTTTGTAAGTAGTGTACGAATACTGGTTCCTGGTTTTTTTTTTTTTTTCATGTTTTCATTGGGCGAAACGAAAGAAAGAAATCTTACGCTTCATTATTGATCAGACCTTGCAGACAAAACAGGTAAATCTTAAACAATGAAAACAAAGGTTTTGACGACGAGTGAGCACACATAGATAGCGTCAACGCTTTTCACACATACACGCACACAACTCACACACACACACACACACACACACACACACACACACACACACACACACACACACACACACACACACACACACACACACACATACACACACACACACACACACACACACACACACACACACACACACATACACACATTTATAAATACACAAAGACTTAGGCACACGCACGTTTATAAGGAAACACACACAGACACACGCGTACGCACGCACGCACACACGCACGCGCGTGCCCACGCACACAC
>JADBJO010000864.1:75000-97500 GCA_016801955.1 Conus betulinus
CAGGTGTCTTGAATCGACAGAGGCACCATTTGCAGCTTCGTCTGTGAGCCTTGTTCATCTCCTGTTGCTCGCCCCTATAGGTTGTGTCTTTAACATCTCCCCCATTTCATTTTCAGGTCAGTTTTAGTCTACTGTTTTGCTTCAAGTCTTTATGGTCAGCTTCTTTGCCAGCTTTTCATTTAAAAAATTTTTTTAAATCAAACACTGTTCATATCTGCAAGAGGATCTACTCGGTTTCAGAGAGTTTCCTTTTTGCTTATATGGAAGTGCTTGTCAGCAGGCCACATGGTAACTAGCCTGATGAGCTCTTCACGGGTCAGCAGACCACAGGTAACTAGCCTGATGAGCTCTTCACGGGTCAGCAAACCACCAGGTAACTAGCCTGATGAGCTCTTCACAGGTCAGCAGACCAACAGGTAGCTAGCCTGATGAGCTCTTCACAGGGTGAAACCGATGACGCCTGCTGGACCTGTGCTTTGGAAGAACGATGGAAATATCACAGCAATCAGCAGAGGAGGATGACTTTCCACATGTCGCCTTCCCCTTAAACGCTAGTCTGTCTTTTAAAGTTGTGTATTTTAATTAGAACGGATTTTCATGTTTGCTCCATTCATTGTATGGAAATCGAAGGCACATGGGAGAGAGAGAGAGCAGATGGAGAGAGAGAGAGAGAGAGAGAGAGAGAGAGAGAGAGAGAGAGAGAGAGAGAGAGAGAGAGAGAGAGAGACTAACTAACAGACAGACAGACAGAGGCCATGCTCTCAATTCGACTCATAAAAGAGCAGGTTATTTACCAGAGTAGGGGCCCTGAGAACCATCAGAGTAGGGGCCCTGAGAACCAGAGAGTAGGGGCCCTGAGAACCAGCAGAGTAGGCGCCCTGAGAACCAGCAGAGTAGGGGCCCTGAGAACCATCAGAGTAGGGGCCCTGAGAACCAGCAGAGTAGGGGCCCTGAGAACCAGCAGAGTAGGGGCCATGAGAAACCAGCAGAGTAGGGGCCATGAGAACCAGCAGAGTAGGGGCCCTGAGAACCAGCAGAGTAGGGGCCCTGAGAACCATCAGAGTAGGGGCCCTGAGAACCAGCAGAGTAGGGGCCCTGAGAACAGCAGAGTAGGGGCCATGAGAACCAGCAGAGTAGGGGCCATGAGAACCAGCAGAGTAGGGCCCTGAGAACCAGCAGAGTAGGGGCCCTGAGAACCAGCAGAGTAGGGGCCCTGAGAACCATCAGAGTAGGGGAACCCTGAGAACCAGCAGAGTAGGGGCCATGAGAACCAGCAGAGTAGGGGCCCTGAGAACCAGCAGAGTAGGGGCCCTGAGAACCAGCAGAGTAGGGGCCCTGAGAACCAGCAGACAGACAGATGGATCGGTAGACAGAGATTCAATGAGGCGACACATGTGAGCATTGTCCTAACCAGCAGCCAGACAGATGGATCGGTAGACAGAGATTCAATGAGGCGACACATGTGTACATTGTCCTAACCAGCAGCCATACAGATGGATCGGTAGACAGAGATTCAATGAGGCGACACATGCGTGCATTGTCCTAACCAGTAGATAGACAGATGGGTGGGTAGACAGAGAATTAATGATATGACAAATGTGTGCGTTGTCCTTGTATTTACATCTATGCATTGGCACACTACACTCTCCTCATTTTCGCTTTTCCTTCTCTACTATAATGTTATGTTTTAACAACAAGCGTGCTTTTTGCTGTGACCTGCTGTTCGACTGGCTTTCGTAATTCTCTCCCTTCTGATTCTCATTGATTTCAACTGTGCATGTAAAAGGACGTATCTTATAGATCTTAGTCATTATAACCCCGCTCTCCTGAAAACTGTGACTAGGCTTCATTGATTTCAGTGCCCACGTCTGAATGATGGTACAAAGTGTACCTAGTAAACATCCTGTTTTAATGGCGCGCGCGCGCGTGTGTGTGTGTGTGTGTGTGTGTGTGTGTGTGTGTGTGTGTGTGTGTGTGTGTGTGTGTGCCTGTGTGTGTGTGTGTGTGTGCGTGTGTGTGTGTGTGTGTGTGTGTGTGTGTCTGTGTGCTGTGCGTGCGCGCGCGCGCGCGCGCGCACACACGGATACGCAGGCGCGCACGAGCACACGTCAGATTCTAACAGTGATATATTCTCAGTGACAACAAGTACTTGCCGGACCAGGAGGCAAAAATGAAAATATAGAAACGAGCACCCCAGCCATCCCCTGCATCGAGGTATCACCTTATCTCCTCTGATCAAAACATGACCGCTGGTATCGTGCCCTTTATCATTCAGTCTGCTGGATCGTTTGCTGACAAAGCAATTGCGATCCAATCTTTTCAGAGTAGGTGAGTCAACTGACGTGACATTTATCACTGGAACCTGGCTAAAGCTGAGCATGGATGAGGGAAGGTGTGTGGAGCTGATGTCATCGTGGTATTCCGTGAGGTCTTTTCCTCGTCCTCGTCGTGGTGGCAGACTCTTTATGAAACAGGAGATTCCCTGGGCAACTCCCTTGCCTTGAAAACATTCCTCCCTTCCCTTTACTCCGCATCGAAGGGGCACACACTTTCCTGTCATCACATCTTTAGTCTCTCCATTTCCTTCATTTGTATCGTCTTCCTCCCAGTCCAAGGAACAGACTGAAGAAATCGGAATGTTTGTAGGAATGTTTCCAGATCTGCTTGGTCATTTGCAGTGGTCTGTCAGGTGACTGCATTGCTTTGTGTCAACTTCCATCACAACCAGCCACAAAAAACAGCCAGTACAAATCTCATCAACTACCTGATCGTGTTCAATCTCACTCAGTCTGTCAACTCACTCACTCATTCTTTGGTCAGACGGTGGGGGGGGGGGGGGGGTACTAAATCTATAAACACACACCATCAGAATGTGCAAAAAAATTACAAGTACGTTGTTCAAAAAGGTACCTCAAGCGAACATATGGAAAGAAAGTTGTGATTTTTTAAGTGATTAAATTTTGACCACCTTTTTTTTTTTACCAGAGAAAATGCACTTGAGGTCTGTGAGTACAAAACGAGATCTATGAAAGCACACTGAGGTCACGTGACCCCTAAAACTGGCGAGAGTTAGGCCCTACGTCAGTAGACAAAGAGAGACAATCAGATCGAGTTACCATGGCTAACCCTTCCCCCCTGACCCGCCCATCATAGCGCTTCCAATTTTCCGGGTGGTATGTGAGCGAACGTGGAGATTCACATATCACAAACGATAAAAACCTACAGCATTTTACATAAACAAGATCTACATCAGTCCTCTTTTAATTTTTTTTTTAATAATTTCGCGCTGACGAAGGAGGCGCAGTTTCAAACTAACCTCTCTACGTGTGTGCTTCACGCAAAATTCGCCAGAACAAAGCAGCTTGCAGAAACCTCTGTCCGCTACGCCACGCTGCCTTCGTTCCTCTTCCATCATGTGTGATTCATATGCATGACTAGAGGCCAGAATAGCTTAGTTGGTAGAACGCCTGACTTGTGATCCTGGGGTTGCGGGTTCGAAATTTGGTACAGGGGGATTTTTTCCCTCGGAGTTAACATTGGTTCTGACTCCATTTCCCATACAGACCTTCGACTGAGACTATAAACCGAGGTTCCGTCTGTGAACGCACGCACATCTTGCACACACGTAAAATCCCATCACCAACTTTTGGAAGAGACGGCCAGTTTGGCCGTTGGTGTGGATGACACATTACACACTGCAAGCACCTTCCCCGAAGATGGAGTATGGCTGCCTTAATGGCGGGATAAAAAAAAACGGTCATACACACAAAATCCACTGCCTGTCTATACAGGCAGTGTCCACAGGAGTGTCAGCCAGCGTACACAGAAAGAAAGAAAAAGAAAGAAAGAAAGAAAAAATATGAAAAAACTGACTGACTAAATAGGTCTTCAGAGGGCTACGGTGGAGTCTTTATCCTTGTATCATCAGAGTTAGAAAGTGACGAACTGGACGAGCTCAAGGCTGACAAAGAATCGGAGAGTGAGATACTGTGGGTGAGAGTGAAGGCGCGAGGGGGGCCAAGAGCCTTTACATCTGTGCCTTTTACCTAGCCCAAGCATACCAACGTCCTGGCTGTCTAAAATACCTGGAAACAACCCTCCGGAAGATTCCTGACGCCTCCCATGTATGGGTAGGTGGCGACTTTAACCTCCCAGACATTGACTGGAAGTCAGACTCAGTAAAACCCTATGCATCGCAACCGACCCTGTCTTCTGAGTTGCTAACTATAACCAGTGATGCCGGCCTAGAACAAGTGGCCCTAGAACCAACGAGGATCGCTAGGTATTCTGCCACCACTGTCGATATCTTCTTCACAAACAACAAATCACTGATCAACAAGGTCAAAGTCATTCCGGGGATTTCAGACCATGAAGCTATCTTTGTAGAGTCGTCCCTCCGACCAATCTTCTGTAAGAAGCCACCAAGGAAGGTCCTCATTTTTAGGAGAGCAGATTTCACCTCCATTTGAGACAAGCTGAAGGAATCCTATCAAGAATTTAAAGATGCAGCCAGCTGTCTGGGGGGGTGAACGACCTATGGGTGAAGTTCCGGACCCTCTTGACCACCCTCATCAATGACCATATTCCTACAAAACAGATAAGAGGCAACATGAGTGACAGGCCCTGGATAACACCCCATGTCAAGAACAGACGGAAGAAACTACTCCGACTCTTTAACAAATACAAGTCTTCTTCCAACCGAGCAGTTAAGGAGAGGTACACCAGAGCCAAGGCCAGGGTACAGAAGGAAGAGCGTAGAAACTACTGGCAATACATAAACAACCCGATCGACCCCCCCCAGAAGAAGGCGACTCTGAAAACCATGGCAGCAATCAGAAAAAAAAAAATTCTGGAGCTATGTGAAGACACTAGGGAAAGATAGCACTGGTATTGCCCCTCTGAGACACCTAGGGAGACTTTTCTCCGCGGCAAGAGACAAAGCCAACATCCTGAACAACCAGTACAAGTCTGTCTTCACCAAAGAAGACCTTCGAGATATCCCATCTCCAACAGGGACTCCCTCCCCAGCCATGAACAACATCACTGTGTCTGAGGAAGGAGTGAGGCAGTTACTCCGGAAGACCAACCCACAGAAGGCAGCAGGTCCGGACGAAAATTCCAGCAAGAGTCCTGAAAGAGTGCGCAGACGAACTAGCGCCCATGCTAACATTGATCTTTTCCAACACCTTAACTGAGGGATGTGTTCCTGAAGACTGGAAGATGGCTAAAGTAACAGCAGTCTTCAAAAAAGGGGACAGGAACAACCCAGCAAATTACAGACCAGTCTCACTGACCAGCCTATGCTGCAAATTACAGGAGCACATTATAGCAAGTAATATCATGCGACACCTCGTAGAACATAACATACTCACGGACTGCCAGCACGGCTTCAGAGCCAGAAGAAGCTGTGAGACACAACTCCTCACGCTGCCACACGAGATCGCCTCTAGTCTGGACAAAGGGATCCAAACTGACATGACCATCTTAGACTTTTCGAAAGCGTTTGACAAAGTGCCCCATGGGCGTCTTCTTAAGAAACTGACCACTATGGTATCCGAGGATCGACCCTGGCATGGATAAGAGCCTTCTTGTCCCATCGTACACAGCAGGTGGTAGTCGATGGCGCTAAGTCCGAGCAGGCCCCAGTTGTCAGTGGCGTACCACAAGGCACCGTTTTGGGGCCCTCTTCTCTTCCTGGTCTTCATTAACGACCTCCTGACCAACTCCATTCAAGAACTAGGCTGTTCGCTGATGACTGTATTGTTTACAGAGAAGTCAGGAACCAGAACAACTGCTGCTTACTGCAGGAGGACTTAAATACACTGTCCAAAGTGGGAAAAGAGATGGCTTTTGGAATTCCACCCGCAGAAATGCAATACCCTATCCTGCACCAGATCCAGGGACCCCATCATATTTAGGTACAAGCTGAAAGGTCACACCCTGGAACGAACAACCGAATCAAAATATCTAGGAGTTAATATCTCGAGAGATCTAAGCTGGACCAGCCATATCAACCGCTCCACCAAAAAGGCCAGCAGCATGATAGGATTCCTGAGGCGGAACCTGAGGGTAGCGAACCAGGCAACCAAGACAAATGCCTACATGACCCTAGTTCGCCTTCACCCTGAATACTGCAGTACATTCTGGAACCCATACACTGCAGACAAAACTAAACAGATAGAAGCAGTACAGAGGAGAGCAGCCAGATACATCACCAACCGCTATGACTACGCCTGTAGCGTTTACTGGTCTGCTCACTGACCTCAAATGGGAATCCCTGGAGTCCAGGAGGACGAAAGCCCAACTAATAATGTTCTACAAGTCTGTGAACAACCTTGTGGACATTCCCCCAGAGGAGTACCTGACACCAGCATCTGCCAGAACAAGAGCTAACCACTCCAAGAAATTCCGCCACCTTAGATCAAAAACCGACGTCCTGAAGTATAGCTTCTTTCACCGCACCATCCCAGTTTGGAATTCTCTACCGGCAGCTGCAGCCGAGGCCCCCTCTCTGGCACATTTCAGGAGGGAGCTCAGCAAACTTTACTTTTAAAATACAGCCATTGTGTGTGTGTTGTCGTGTGGAAGTGTGTGTGAATGGTTGGTGGGCCTGGACTAGCCTAATGTTTGTTCTGGGCAGGACAGGGAGCGGGGTAAAACCCCTCTTGAAAAGGTGAACGTGGGTAGCCTTCCTGCAGCTCCACACTTAGTTGTTTTTTTTTTTTTGTTTGTTTGTTTTTTAGGCTAGCTGGTAGGTAAGTTGGGGGAGGGGAGGGAGGGGTGTGGTATGAATGCTGTCTTTCAAATAAGGAAGTAGGACTTTTTTTTTTTAATGCGCACACCCGAGTCATTACAGTCTATGGAGACGACGTGGCGATTGATTTGAAGATTTGAAGAGGACTCCCCGACAGGCTCTGCTGGCGGCGGACAACCGACATGTCAGTCACATGCGCAGAAGGTCGGCGAGAAATGGTATCAAACGCGAGATTTGCACATATCTAGAAGGAAGGTCGAACAGAAGCTCTGTTCGTGATTAGGAACCCCAACCCCCTGTCCGGATGAGTCAGGGGAAAAAAGCATCCGTGTTCAAGACACGCCGGGTTGACCACCCGACTTGGTAAAATCCGGGTAAGTTTATCGGACTTTTCAATCGCACAGGCCATCTATCCAAAAACAGCTGACACATGGCGGCGCTTCAATTGAGGGTGAGGCGGAAACTCAGAGGAAATGTTTTGCAATACAGGACATCCGATTAAATGTTTTAAAGATCACAAAGGAATTTCGGAGGTTTCTGTTTAGGGATCTATAATTGTATGTTCCAAACAGACATCTCCAGCAGCCAACAAACTTCACGTTCACAGCACTTGGTTATCTTGACTGTGTTTCCTTTCTATGTGGTAGTTGGCTGTAGCAAAGTCATAGAACAGAACGAAACCCTGGTGGAATTATTACATAATATCTGCTTTATTTTACCTTTAAAACACAAGTCTTACGTAAAACAAAAAGACGTCAAAATGAAATGACGTCTTTCGTCACTACAGACAAAATTGAAGACTTTTCAAACATGAAAAGGAAAGGGGGGAGAAGCATGAAGATTTCTGCCATTCAAGAATATAACGCAATGTGTTGTCATGTATACACATCTTGTTGTGCAGTTGATATCATCAGCCAGCTGAAACAGACTCTGAATACTGATCATAAACAAGCAGACTTATCTGTCTCTAAACAAAAAAAAAAAAAAAAAAAAAAAGCGTGCGTGCTGCCGACCTCTCTTTTCTGGAATAGTCATTCAAGAGCAAATAACCACTTCTGCATGCAAAATCGGTCGACCTATTCGTGAATACATCTGGTAATAGGTTCTATTCCCAAACAGCAGTGTCCGGATATTGCTACATATCTCGTCTGGTGATGACATTGACCAGGCAACATCTATCACCCACGTCATCATGCCCCACTGTTAATACACCGTGTGTGGCCTTATGCAGTATTCCTCTCCACCTCGCCAGTTAATGCACCACAATTACTGCATCAGTCCTCTCCACCTCTCCAGTTAATGCCCCACCATTACTGCACCAGTCCTCTTCACCTCTCCAATTAATGCCCCACACCATTACTGCACCAGTCCTCTCCACCTCTCCAGTTAATGCCCCACCATTACTGTCCCAGTCCTCTCCACCTCTCCAGTTAATGCCCCACCATTACTGCACCAGTCCTCTCCATCTCTCCAGTTAATGCCCCACCATTACTGCACCAGTCCTCTCCATCTCTCCAGTTAATGCCCCACCATTACTGCACCAGTCCTCTCCAGTAAATGCCCCACCATTACTACACCAGTCCTCTCCCCCTCTCCACTTAAAGCCCCACCATTACTGCACCAGTCCTCTCCAGTAAATGCCCCACCATTACTGCACCAGTTCTCTCCACCTCTCCAGTTAATGCCCCACCATTACTGCACCAGTCCTCTCCACCTCTCCAGTTAATGCCCCACCATTACTGCACCAGTCCTCTCCACCTCTCCAGTTAATGCCCCACCATTATTGCACCAGTCCTCTCCACCTCTCCAGTTAATGCCCCACCATTATTGCACCAGTCCTGTCCACCTCTCCAGTTAATGCCCCACCATTACTGCACCAGTCCTTTCCACCTCTCCCGTTAATGCCCCACCATTACTGCACCAGTCCTCTCCACCTCTCCAGTTAATGCCCCACCATTATTGCACCAGTCCTCTCTACCTCTCCAGTTAATGCCCCACCATTACTGCACCAGTCCCTCTCACCTCTCCAGTTAATGCCTCACCATTACTGCACCAGTCCTCTCCAGTAAATGCCCCACCATTACTACACCAGTCCTCTCCCCCTCTCCACTTAAAGCCCCACCATTACATTACACCAGTCCTCTCCAGTAAATGCCCCACCATTACTGCACCAGTCCTCTCCAGTAAATGCCCCACCATTACTGCACCAGTCCTCTCCACCTCTCCAGTTAATGCCCCACCATTACTGCACCAGTCCCCTTCACCTCTCCAGTTAATGCCCCCACCATTACTGCACCAGTCCTCTCCACCTCTCCAGTTAATGCCCCACCATTACTGCACCAGTCCTCTCCACCTCTCCAGTTAATGCCCCACCATTACTGCACCCTCTCTCCACCTCTCCAGTTAATGCCCCACCATTACTGCACCAGTCCTCTCCACCTCTCCAGTTAATGCCCCACCATTACTGCACCAGTCCTCTCCACCTCTCCAGTTAATGCACCACCATTATTGCATCAGTTCTCTCCCCTCTCCAGTTAATGCCCCACCATTATTGCACCAGTCCTCTCCACCTCTCCAGTTAATGCCCCACCGTTATTGCACCAGTCCTCTCCACTTCTCCAGTTAATGCACCACATTACTGCACCAGCCTCTCTCTCCACCTCTCCAGTTAATGCCCCACCATTATTGCACCAGTCCTCTCCACCTCTCCAGTTAATGCCCCACCGTTACTGTCCCAGTCCTCTCCACCTCTCCAGTTAATGCCCCATCATTATTGCACCAGTCCTCTCCACCTCTCCAGTTAATGCCCCACCGTTACTTTCCCAGTTCTCTCCACCTCTCCAGTTTGCCGGGAAGTGCAAACTTTTCTCCCTCAGAACTACAGCGGTACATGAGGACCTCTGCAGTCCAGTGTCTCCATCTACATGACTGTCTGCAGAGCAGCTGGTTATCTCCCTTCGCTCAGTCTGACAATAGCTGGCCTATCTATAGAGAAAAAATGTGCAGTTCAGTGAGCCAGAACCATGTAGCCTGCTGTTCATGAACAGCTCCGTGAAGCACCATGTCACGTTGGTGAGATGAGTGTACTGCCAGGGTTACCTGTACAGGACACACACGTTTTTTCTCAGGCTAAGGGAAGTGCAATTCAATCGAGGCGAAAAGCGGTGTGTGATTATTTCTCACCTAAAGTTACTGAACGTCACTCCAGGCAGAAAGTCCCTTCAGGTTTTCTCTTTGTACTTTTTTTTCGATTTTCTTTACTTTTTTCTACAGTGGCAAAGCTAAGTCTTATGCCGTTGCGATTACGTATCTCTCCCCCTGACAGTTTTCGCCAACGTGTTCAGCTTCTCTTTCATGGTCAAAGCAGTGTGTTCCGAGCTCGAATCCCCATGCTTTTTTGTCTGATAATGTTCCCAGTAGACATGTTTACACTGATTCCACGCTAAGCGTTTTCCACCCAGTGTCGGAAGAGGAATTTAAAATGTTGATTTTGAACTGTTCTCCAGAGACTTATTACTGAGACCCTGTTTGCTGAATGCATTGTTTGTTTTCTTCCTACCGTCACACGCATTTCCAATTACTCTTTCTCTTGTTTGACTGTTTTTTGGACCATCTGCAAACTGACGTGTTAAAAGCACAATTCAAAACCACCCCTTCATTTGATTCAAACCACGTGACCCTTCATTTGGTTCAAACCACGTGAAAAAAAAGACTACCATTATGACTGAAGCCTGTCTTTTCCAAACTTTTTTTTTCGGACGGGGGGGGGGGGGGGGGGGGGGGGGGGGGGGGGTGTCTTCAGCAATGTTTATCTCTCGACTCCCATGAATGCATGTTCATATCTCAATACGATTACAAGCTACGTTGCAGCACAGAAATTGTGCTCTCTGGCATTCTTCTTTTATTTCTACGGCGTCAGTTCTCACTCTACTTATCCGTCGTCTTCTTTTAAAAACAGCAGAACACAAAAGTCTTTTGCAAAGATAACGTGATATCTACTGTTTTCATGGCTGTGTTTTTCACTGGTTTTCTTCATACCTGTGGAATTATTATATCGTCAAAAGTGTTTCATGTTCAGTACAGGGGTCCAAAAGGATCTGACCCTATTTTCTTTTATAGAATCGAAAACGACTGCCACCTGGGACAGGCTGTCATTCTATCTCCAGTTGCTCTTCTGCCAGTGAGTCCCCGCTGCAGGACATGCCAACCCAGGTCAAATGTTCATCTTCAGACTCGAATCGTGTGTCTTTGGACATCAGGAGATTGGTTCTAATCAACAAACTGAAGGTAAATGATGGAACAACACAACGCCTTATGAACATGTACAAAATCTCATTCCCAGACACCCTTCCATCCATAATGAGAGCAGGAGACACAGACGTACCCTTGACTTCTTCAGTTAGAAACCTCGGCTTTCTGATGCCTGATGATATGTCTGTGATTGAAGCAGTTACCAGCCTCTGTTGTTATGTAATTCTTGACCTCCGCTGCATCAGCTCACAACGTGCATCTGATATTCGAGGCATCGAAGACTGGTATGTGTACTGACAAGACTGGACTAGGCCAGACAGTATAATTTACAGGCCAGACAATATAATTTGCAGGCCAGACAGTATAATTTGCAGGCCAGACAGTATAATTTGCAGGCCAGACAGTATAATTTGCAGGCCAGACAATATAATTTGCATGTTAAGTGAATTTTAAATACTGATGTCATAGTTCTTTTTATACATTCATGAACACCGATAGAACCTTTCTTTTTCTGCTTATACTGAAGTTTATCTTGAGCTTTCTACAGGATATATACATGTATGTGGCGTACCATATAACCTTAGGTTAAGAATAACCAAAGCTAGCGTCAGATGGGAATGTGTGAAATATGTGTGTGTATGAGAGTTATTGCGCGCGCGTCTACACACATACAAATCCATACAAATAAGTGTTCATGTTTTCAGCCGAGAACGAAGCCCACATCAGCTCGTTTTCTCAGTCTGTCTGTCTGTTTCTCCCTCACTCCCTCTCCCTCTCTCTCTCTTATATATCAACACACACTCTCTCTCTCTCTCTCTCTCTCTCTCTCTCTCTCTCTCTCTCTCTCTCTCTCTCTGTGAAACATGCACGCGCGCATGCGCATAAATACACGTTTTTTTTTTTATGTGTATTTGTACACACATGTTCGCTCAAACCCACACATGCACATACCTATTGGTCTATCTGTAATATAGTTGCAGTGAAACGACTGCAGGCGGAAATCTAAACAAATCTTTAAAAAAAAATGTCAGCGAACCGCCCAGAGAAACACGGACAAACGAGTCACACAAGACAACACACAACGCGTTTCGACCTCTTAGGTCCTCCTCAGGTGAAACAAAGACGGACAAAATAACGAAAATGCACTTAGTTTTGATCGCTTCAGATTGCTTCTGAGTTCAGCGCAAGGAAGGCGTTGAATCACCTGAGGAAGTCGGAGTGACGTGGGAGGTTTTCGGGAATGTAGTCCTCTGCATTGAAGTAATATGACGAGAGGAGATGCTATACTGTAACAAAGTTCTCTTTTTGTGCCCCTCCTTCTGTGCATTTTCGTTATTTTGTCCGTCTTTGTTTCACCTGAGGAAGACCTAAGTGCATTTTCGTTATTTTGTCCGTCTTTGTTTCACCTGAGGAAGACCTAAGAGGTCGAAACGCGTTGTGTGTTGTCTTGTGACTCGTTTGTCCGCGTTTCTCTGGGCGGTTCGCTGACTTTTTTTTTTAAGATTTAAAACTCGTTTGTCCGCGTTTCTCTGGGCGGTTCGCTGACATTTTTTTTAAAGATTTATCTGTAATATGATGAGACATCACATCACATTTTTAGCATCTTACATATGTAGTCATTACATGAAACAGCTGTTTCACACAGTGAATGATTACAACATGGAAATGCACTCATTACCTGTGCTGCCTGACAGATGTGGCGTCTGAATTGTAATTGTTCACAACACAGCTTTAGTTCACAAGCTGAGACACACGTGCAACTGAGCAAGTCTGTCAACAAACGTTTAATGGCAGCGGTTAGTTGGCTGCCAGGGATGGGAAGTCTGGAATTATTCAAACTGAAGTGTTTCAGGTTCCAGACCACCTTCAGCAAATATTTAACATGATTTTTTTCCCTTCTGTTCATGCATCGAATGGGTTGTACTCTGTCTGTCTGTCTGTCTGTCTGTCTGTCTGTCTGTCTCTCTCTCTCTCTCTCTCTCTCTCTCTCTCTCTCTCTCTCTCTCTCTCTCTTCTCTCTCTCCAGTCACAGACAATTCTGCAGTAATTCATTAATGTGAAAAAAAAGTGTCTCTCTCTCTGTCTGTCTCTCTGTCTCTCTCTGTCTCCTTGTCTCTCTGTCTCTCTCTCTCTCTCTCTCTCTCTCTCTCTCTCTCTCTCTCTCTCTCTCTCTCTCTCTCTTAATGTGGGTTCGTGTGCTTGTATGTGTGTGCGTGTTTGTGTGTTTGTGTGTGTGTGTATGTGTGTGCGCGTGTGTGTATGTGTGTGTGCGTGTCAGTACAATTTTGAGTTAATCTGACAATAAATTGGTTTCAGTCAGTCAGTCAGTGTGTGCGTGCGTGTGTGCGCGCGCGTGTGAGCGTGCGGGCATGCGTACGTGCGCGCGCGCGCGTGTGTGTGTCTCTGTGCGTGTGTCTGTGTCTGTGTATGTGCATTGTGCATGTACCTCTATGTGTGCGTGTATGAGTGTGTGTGTGTGTGTGTGTGTGTGTGTGTGTGTGTGTGTGTGTGTGTGTGTGTGTGAGTGAGAGAAGGTTTGTGTGTGAGTATGGGTACTCTGTGGTGTGTGTGTGTGTGTGTGTGTGTGTGTGTGTGTGTGTGTGTGTGTGTGCGCGCGCGCGCGCGCGCGCGCGCTAGTGGGCTTGCACGCGCACTTGCATGAGTGTATGTATGCGTGTGTGCGTATGCATGCGCCTCAGTTCTGTCAACGTCTGTGCAGGAGGCAGCAGATCGCAACAACGTGTTTTTCGTTTCACGGCCGACCTTTGGACCCAAGATGGTATGGAACATTTCAGAGAGAGGATGTAGACTGCATGCATGCTTTCAACCTGTCACAGTTTCACACAGACACATTTCAGAGAGAGGAACTAGACTCCAGGCATGCTTTCAACCTGTCACAGCCTCACACAGACACATTTCAGAGAGAGGGAACTAGACTCCATGCAAGCTTTCAACCTGTCTCGGCCTCACCTGAGTGAACCGATACTCTCCCTTGCGAAATGAGACGAGACAGACAGTGATTCTGGAACTGGACCTGTCTGTCCCATCCCCTCACAGGAGCTTGACTGTCTATGAACAAAACCCTCATCAGCAGCAGTCAATGGACGAATGGCTTTGAACCCGTTTGCATTGATTCTTAACGGAATAGCTCAGAGTAGCTCAGTTGGTAGAGTGCTGGATTCGTCATCTCGGTGATCCTGGGGTTGCGGGTTTGAATCTCCGCCGGCCCGTTTCGGTACTGGGGGGATTTTTCCCTCGGAGTTAACATTGGTTCCGACTGCAGTTCCCAAATAGTCCTTCGAATGAGACGATAAACCGAGGTTCCGTGTGTGAACGCAAGCATAAAATCTTGCACATAAGTGAAATCTTATCAATAATTTTTGAGACGACAAGTCTAGCTCGGTCGTTGGTATGGATGACACTTTACACATAGTATGCACCCTGCGTGAGAAATGGAAAGAATGAAAGAAGTAAGGAAACTGAGTGAACGATATTGAACAATATTGACTGGATGGCACGGGAAACGACTAAATGAAGCGTCGACAGGCAGCTCTTCAGTCGGCACTACCCTGGTAGGCAGCCTGTTGTATGCACGAGAGTGTGGATTGTCGGCGTCTAGAACTTTAGCAAGGCGCTTTTAAATGCCATATTATTATTATCATTATAGTTATTACTATCATCATCATCATCATTTATAATAATAAAAATAATGATCTTACTAAATTAGTTCAAAATATACTACCACGTGTTTTATGTTTTATCATTTTGTATGTTGGTACAGCCCAACCATCCTCACAGTCTTACAGCGCGCAGAAGAAAACGTTTCCTCAAAATGATGACAGCAGTAAAGATGTGATCAATACTAACAGATAACTAATCTCTTGCCATTCTTCAGGCAGATGATACGATTCCATATGGAAGGCACCGCGACCAATCTCCTCACTTACTGTCCGCTAGTTTACAAACAAACAAACAAAGAAAAAAACAAAGAAAAAAAACCCCGGCACCACAATCATGAAATATATCCTATGCAGGTGTACATTTTCCCCAACTTTGTCTCAAGATTACAACAACGCAAATAAAAAAAAATAAATAAATAAAAAAAAAAACACCTTGCACTGAGTTTAAGTCTATGACTGCAATGAGGAACACGTCATCAATATTTGATACTGAGTTTAACATTATTCGACGTGGGAGGTTTTCGGGAATGTAGCCCTCTGCATTGAAGTAAGTAGGACCAGAGGAGATGCTATACTGTAACAAAGTTACTGATCTGGCAAACAGCTGAGGAGAGAAGGCTATCAGGTCATAGTCCTCACTGCAGAAATTGGAGCTAGGGGGTTTTGTGGGAACGTCTGCATACAGCCTCATGAAACAGCTCTCAGCTGCAGGGAGGGAAAAAACCAGAGCCCTGAAAGCAATGGCAGAAGCAGCAGAGAGGTGTTCAAGATGGATCTGGTCAAGGAGGAACAAAAGTGAACTTCATAAGGCTTAACTTTCCTACAAATATCAGGTGTCCCTGTGGCTCAGTGGTTAGTGCGTGAGTCATTAAGTGGAAATGAGCATGTCCAGAAGGGCATGGATTCGAATCCCAGTCATGGCTCATCCCAAGATGAAAAAAAAAAAAGGGGCAGCAGAGGGACATCCGGAGTCATGAACCGGGTGTGGCCCAACCCCCCAAGAGTGTCAGGAGATAAGGGCCGAAACACTCGCTTGAAGGGGACTGAGGACTCTCTGCTGCCACGCTCTCCACGAGTTTCTTTCTACTAACAAAGTTCCCTTTTGTGCCCCTCCGACTTGCGGTGTAGTGGAGTGAGTGAATCGTGACGAGAATTCTGCTTTGCGTCACTCCGACTTGTACGGGAGTGGTTGCAGGGGGGGGGGGGGGGGGGTGATCTCTCGGTGTTCCCTGTTATACCCCTCCAACGTACAGTGGATTGTGCCCGTGGATTGATTTTCCCAGTATCTTTGTGCCAAGAGATTCTCAGTTAACCATTCTTATTCTGATGTGTTGTCGCTAAATGGTGAAGGAGCGTTAAATCAGTGACGTCTCTTTCCTGTCCCTGTGAGTGTTAGACAGTGACGTCATGTCGACGCATGACTGAAAGATGAGGGAGGAACAGTCTTTGTTCTGGGATGAAAAGATACCTGCGTTCTCCTCCCTTACGGCACCGGAACAGAAGAGTATGTATTGCATTTAAACGTACCATGCGCATATCCCTGTCTGTCTGTCTGTCTGTGTCTCTGTGTGTGTGTGTGTGTGTGTGTGTGTGTGTCAGTGTAAACGACTCACATCGTCACAAAGAGTTGCTAATCTCTGCGTGCTGTTTGAGAGAACCATTTCATCTTCAAACAACAACAACAACAACAAAGAAACCTCTGCTTCTGCGAAGATCGTCCGTTTGTCTGGGTAGTGTTTCTGCCTTCAGAGCTTTCTAACAAAGACAGCTGGAACATAATCTTTCTTAGTCGCCTAACCATTGTTTTGCTGGAGAATGACAGAACCGGTATCTACAAGAACTGATTGCAGACAAACTGCCGGCAGCATTGCTCTGAACTGGGTGGATGTGCAGGCTGTGACGTTTTCTGCATGCAGGATAACTGATGTGCTTTCTGTGCACTCCTCCTATAAAGGCCGATCTCCCCATCCCCCACCCCACCCCCACCTCGCACCCGCACTCCTTCTCCGTCCTCTCTCTCTGTTTGCCTCAGTGTGTGTGTGTGTGTGTGTGTGTGTGTGTGTGTGTGAATTTTGTCTCAGGCGCTCTTTGTATTTATGTGTGAGATTGTGTTTATAGTGTTAAACTGTTTGTATATGGATATGTGCGTTTATGAATGAATGCGCGCGAGCGATTGCGTGTGTGCGTGCATGCGTGCGTGCGAGCATGCGTGTGCGCGCTCCTACGTGTGTGTATGTGTGTGTGTGTGTGTGTGTGTGTGTGTGTGTGTGTGTGTGTGTGTGTGTGTGTGTGTGTGTTCATACATCAGTTTACGTGTCCAGGGACGCATGTGTGTGTGTGTGTGTGTGTGTGTGTGTGTGTGTGTGTGTGTGTGTGTGTGTGTGTGTGTGTGTGTGTGTGTGAGCACGCACGCGTGTGTGGACGTGAGCGCAGGCTTGTGCTTGGAGTGTGTAAGTAGGCGCACATTTGTGTATCTCTGTATACGTATGAAAGTAAAAACATTGGTGGGAAAAATGATTTGCAGTGTTCCCAAAGTTATCAATCTTGATGCTGCACACAAAGTAGCATTTTTTGTTTTTATTTATTTTTCTGTTCCTATGCCTGTATTGTCTTCATATTAAATGGAACGGTCAGCCTATTGATGGAACGTGATTTCTGAATGGATATAAAAACACCCCCAGTATCGCTGTTATGTTAGTTCTTTCTACCAACAGCGACATGAGACGATCCAACATGCGCAGTGTCTAAATCCCAATGGCTGCGTGGTCTCTCTAACTGCAGTGCACGCAGAGTGTGGGGTGAGGGTTCAAACCCACTTGGGCTGCCCTTATCTCGTGGCCGTGTGGTCAGTCCAGCTGATGTGTGTTGTGGGCTGAACGTGCAACTAAACAACAACGAAAACAACAGTGTTCTGTTACATGCAAGCTTGAAAATGGAAGATCCTTTCTTTTTTAACAACAAAATCAAATTACTGGGGAAAACAAAAATATCAAATTGAGGGTAAGTCTAGAATCTTACTGTCAGCTGAGTCTAAAATGTTATAACCATGCAGCCTTGTGACATTAGAAGCACGTGAGGCTGGAATACTGCAGACACACAAGTCTAGAATATCACATCGACTTGAACCTGGTGTGCAAAATCGCATATGTAACTAAGGTAACGCCAGTCAAATATTGCACAGAAAGCAGCGCTGATTTCGCTGAAAAGCCAAATTAGAGTTAACAAACAAACAAGCCACAAGACAAAGAATAAAATGCTAAAATCTTCAGATGCGAGAATTGTTATAAAACTGCTGTCAGCACACACGTACAAAGTATTTCTGAGAGAGCACAGGAACCTTTGTAAACGCACTTATATAGCTTAAACTACGAATTAAAAAAAATATATATATATATATATATATATATATATATATATATATATATTTTGTGTGTGTGTGTGTGTGTGTGTGTGTGTGTGTGTGTGCGTGCGTGCGTGCGTGCGTGCGTGCGTGCGTGCGTGTGTGAATAGAATGATTGTGGGGAAGGGAGGAAGGGGGGGTTACGAGTCTCTGCCAAAGTGTGAGGTGGGATTGGGGAGAGCAGTGTCGAAGGGGTGAGGATGGGGAAGTGGTCAGAACGGTGCGGCCTTCCAATGCTTGCTTCAAGGTAAATGTCTGACTGACCAGCAGCTAAAAGACACATGTGTCTGACTGACCAGCAGCTAGAAGACACATGTGTCTGGCTGACCAGCAGCTAGAAGACACACGTGTCTGGCTGACCAGCAGCTCGAAGACACACACGTGTCTGGCTGACCAGCAGCTAGGAGACACACGTGTCTGGCTGACCAGCAGCTCGAAGACACACGTGTCTGCTGACCAGCAGCAGCTAGGAGACACACGTGTCTGGCTGACCAGCAGCTCGAAGACACACGTGTCTGGCTGACCAGCAGCTAGAAGACACACGTGTCTGGACTGACCAGCAGCTAGGAGACACACGTGTCTGGCTGACCAGCAGCTAGGAGACACATGTGTCTGACTGACCAGCAGCTAGGAGACACATGTGTCTGACTGACCAGCAGTTAGAAGAGACACATGTGTCTGACTGACCAGCAGCTAGAAGACACACGTGTCTGACTGACCAGCAGCTAGAAGGAGACACACGTGTCTGACTGACCAGCAGCTAGAAGGGAGACACATGTGTCTGACTGACCAGCAGCTAGAAGGAGACACACGTGTCTGACTGGTTGACCAGCAGCTAGAAGAAGACACACGTGTCTGGTTGACCAGCAGCTAGAAGGAGACGTGTCTGACTGACACCAGCAGCTAGAAGGAGACACACGTGTCTGACTGACCAGCAGCTAGAAGGAGACACATGTGTCTGGCTGACCAGCAGACACACAGAGGAGCAGGACACATGTGTCTTGGTTTGACCAGCAGCTAGAAGGAGACACACGTGTCTGACTGACCAGCAGCTAGAAGGAGACACATGTGTCTGGTTGACCAGCAGCTAGAAGGAGACACATGTGTCTGGTTGACCAGCAGCTAGAAAAGTGAGACACATGTGTCTGGCTGACCAGCAGCTAAAAGGAGACACATGTGTCTGGTTGACCAGCAGCTAGGAGACACACATGTGTCTGACTGACCAGCAGCTAGGAGACACACTGTGTCTGACTGACCAGCAGCAGCTGGGAGACACACGTGTCGTGCAAACCAACAGCTGGAAGGTGCCACAAGTCTCCCTGAAAGGATATGAAGCCTGATGCATGGAGCCAGAGGAAACCCCAGACCACTGTTCGAGTCTCAACTCTGGCTCTGTCTGTGAGGTTAAAGAATAAAAAAAAAGAAAGAAAAAGAAAGAAAAAGAAAAAGAAAGAAGACACTGTAACCTGTCAGCTTCATGAACGGTCGCACTGTCGATGAAGAGAGAGAGAGAGAGAGAGAGAGACAGACAGACAGACAGACAGACAGACAGACAGACAGAGAATGAGGCAGAGACAGACAGAAAGACAGACAGAATGAAACAGACAGACAAACAGAAACAGATGGAGAGACAGACAGACAAACACAGAGAGAGGAGACAGACAGACAGACAGACAGAGAATGCAGGTGTGCTGATCTCTGACAGAAGATAGTGTTATGCTGTTTGCATGCGGACATCTTGCACCAGAAACGGCTCAGTAGCCCCAATCCTCAAGCTCAGCATAACCACTCAGTCGACAATTTATGGTAACGTGCCTGCTCAGTCGTACTTCTATGCCTCACCTTGTTAACTGAAATTGTTCAGTCAATCAGTGTATCATACATAGGCCAGCCTTTCGTTTATTGCAGGGGGTGAGAGATCATTCATGTCATGGGTGAAGGTGGAAATTGAAACAATTTTTTTTTCCAAAGAATTTATAGTAACTCCGCCAGACCACGGGGACAAAACAAATTACAAGACAAAACACGACGCGTTTCGACCTCTTAAGTCTTCTTCAGGCAAGATAAACAACATTTAGGACAATGAAAACGGAAAGTGAGCGATCAACCAGCCGCCGTGGGGAAGTGGTTAACGTCGCGTGGTTACTGGCTGGGAGGTCGTGGGTTCGAATCCCATCAGAGTCATGTGGGTTTTTCTGCCCCAACTGGCTCCTACCCAGAGTTGAGTTTGTTGTGGACTCAGTTGGGAAGACTGGGACCCACACAGTCGAGTTTCATCCACTTAATGGATGCGTTTCTGAGAGTGTTGCTCAAATTTCCTAGCCGGCACTGCAGGTGCCTGTGTCTCTCGGGCCTGGTTGACGCGGGATATATGGTGGAAGGAAGCGTAGAGTACAGCCCTGTCATGTGGTCTCAGACCGAAATGGAAATCCGTGGGATCATCTTGGTCATCCTCATTCTCATCGATCAGCATAAAAAAAAGTCTCAAATTCTGTGGCCGTTCATGCCCTGCTCTCGTGGTGGCCTCAATTTTGATGTCCTCTCCACGTCTGTGGCTTTGGTTTGTTCCGTCGGGGTCACCGGTATCGGCGAGTCCGTGGGAGCTGTCGTTGGACGGACGTGGTAGCGCCCTCCGAAGGGAGAGCTCACTCACCCTGGCTTCGCGACTAAGCATATATTGTCGTCAGTAGGGGCTTAGTAGGTGGTGTCCTGCGTAAGTTAGATCAGAACAGGCGCCACTGAACACAACCGAAGTGACTCGGCAGCAGTGCAGTGTCTCCTCCGGTGGGTTGCCTCTTGACGACATGACATTGACTGCTCTCTGTGGATTGCCGGTGCCGGGGCTACGGCGGGGCTGACCGGGCTGTGGCTGTGGACGGGGTTGTCGGAATGAGCGGCGTGGGTGCACTGCCTCTGAGGTGGCGCAGAGGTAGGGGCAGCAAAAGAAAAACAAAAAAAAAGGGGGGGGGGGGGGGAGAAGCCAGCGATCACTTATCTCTCGTCGAATTCGGCGCAAGATGAGCGTTCATCTTGCCAATCTTGCGCCGATTTCGAGAAGATAGTTATCGCTCTTCTTCGTTTTCATTGTGGGAAATGTTGTGTATTGTCCTGAATGTTGTTTATCTCGCCTGAAAAGGACCTTAGAGGTCGAAACGCGTTGTGTTTTGTCTTGTAATTTGTTTGTCCTTATTGTCTGGCGGATTTACTATAATTCTGTTTAAAATTTTGTCATATTTTTTTCAGTATAAAGAGAACATTACATCTGTATATTGAAGGCATTTGTTACACTTCTGTCTTAGCCCTCCTTTCATCATCCTGTAATCCCTGCGAAGAGTCCGTTATTTTACATGTGGGATTCCAGTTACTAGCCCTTACAGGCAGTGTCTTTTGCATTTCCATCTTTAAATCTTTAACGACAAAAATGTAGTCAACCAGTGTACTTAGATCTTTATTTATCCATTGATGGAGTGCTCTCGCGTTTTTCTTTTTTTTTGTTTTTTTTTGTGTGTGTTTTTTTTTTTTTTTTTTGGGGTTTTTTGTTTTTTTTTTGTTTTTTTTTTGTTTTGCTTTTTTTGTTGTTTGTTTTTTTTTTGTTTTTTTTTGTTTTGTTGTTTGTTGTTTTTTTTGGTTTTTTTTTTTTTTTTTCTGCTTGTTTTTTTTTTTTTTTTTTTTTTTTTTTTTTTTTTTTTTTCTTTTTTCTGTTTTTGTTTTGTTTTTAAGATACTTTTCATATATGCAGGAGGATCGGCTCAGTTTTTGGAGTTTTCTTCCTGCTCATTTGGAAGTGCTTAATACGATCTAACCTGCCAGCCAACAAAGTCTTGCCAAAACGAACGACTCCATACTGCAGCTGCTGCAGCAGCACACTTGTCCCTGAAAGTTGATGCTATGAGGACGTAAAACTCACCCAATCCATCAGCTTGTGGCCAGGCCCGAGTAGCGTGTGTAGCAGGTCTGATGAGCTCTTCACCAGGCGAAACAGCTGTAGCTGGCTGGTCCTGCAGGTCTCCACTCTGGAAGAGTATTGAGACTGACAGGGCACTCGCTGGAGAAGGATCGCTTCTCATGCCCACTTCCCCGTTACACCTTGCAGAACACTTATCATCGTCATCTCTCTCTCTCTCTCTCTCTCTCTCTCTCTCTCTCTCTCTCTCTCTCTCTCTCGTGTGTACTTGGACACTCTAGACGGTTCCGCGCATGCGTGTGTTGTGTGTGTGCTGCGTGCGTGTGTGTGTGTGTGTGTGTGTGTGTGTGTGTGTGTGTGTGTGTGTGTGTGTGTGTTGTGTTTGTTGTTGTTTGTTGTTTTTTTGTTGTTGTTGTTCTTGTTCTTCTTCTTCTTCTTCTTCTTCTTCTTCTTCAGTTTAACGTCTTCCCATTTAACGTGATTGCAGACAGATTGTGTAATGGTGTGTGTG
>JADBJO010000864.1:100000-105000 GCA_016801955.1 Conus betulinus
TTGTTGTTTTGTGTGTGTGGGTGGGAGGGGGGGGGGGGGGCGCAGGAAGAAAAGATGCCTGTACTTTCTGATTGTCAGGAGTCGAGTCTCCTGTGGTGGTTAGGACAGGCAGGCGAAGGGCTGGAAGGCCTACCTGATTCCAGCAACCGAATTCAAACATCCCAAACTATCTGATTCCAGCAACCGAATTCAAACCCCCAAACTGTCTGATTCCAGCAACCGAATTCAAACACCCCAAACTGTCTGATTCCAGCAACCGAATTCAAACACCCCAAACTATCTGATTCCAGCAACCGAATTCAAACACCCCAAACTGTCTGATTCCAGCAACCGAATTCAAACACCTCAAACTGTCTGATTCCAGCAACCGAATTCAAATACCCCAAACTGTCTGATTCCAGCAACCGAATTCAACACCCCAAACTGTCTGATTCCAGCAACCGAATTCAAACACCCCAAACTGTCTGATTCCAGCAACCGAATTCAAACCCCAAACTGTCTGATTCCAGCAACCGAATTCAAACACCCCAAACTGTCTGATTCCAGCAACCGAATTCAAACACCCCAAACTGTCTGATTCCAGCAACCGAATTCAAACACCCCCAAACTGTCTGATTCCAGCAACCGATTTCAAACACCCCAAACTGTCTGATTCCAGCAACCGAATTCAAACACCCCAAACTGTCTGATTCCAGCAACGAATTTCAACACACCCAAACTGTCTGATTCCAGCAACCGAATTCAAACACCCCAAACTGTCTGATTCCAGCAACCGAATTCAAACACCCCAAACTGTCTGATTCCAGCAACCGAATTCAAACACCCCAAACTGTCTGATTCCAGCAACCGAATTCAAACACCCCAAACTATCTGATTCCAGCAACCGAATTCAAACACACCAAACTATCACACTTTTTCAAGTAAAAGGTTGCGACCGATTTTAACGATTTACTGGCCAATGCAATGAGAATGTGAATTGTTGAGGAAAACGATGCAGATGTGATTTGAGCTATGTTTTCAGCATGACTATTCATGTTTCATTTACAAGTGAAACACGGCAACTAATTCCTTCCCCAAGCAGCTCAGATCAAGGAATGTAGCCCATATGCCCTCATCTCTTGAGGAAATGGAATGTCTGAAGTATCAAGCACAGAGTCTTCTAAGAAACTGATATTCTGGTTCGACGATTTGAAAACTAAAGTTGTTACTAATGATAGCTCCAAGTAGTCTAACGTTTTTTCCACAGGAGAAAATAATGTTCATGTTGCAAACCAAAACCCTTATACATATCTGACGAGTAGCATTTTTTCTGTGTGTTTTTTTCTTCTTACAGACAAGGTAGAATCACAATGGAATGGTAATTTGTTGTTGTTGTTGTTGTTGTTGTTGTTGTTGCCGCCGCCGCTGCTGCTTCTTCTGCTGTTGCTGCTGCTGCTGCTGCTGCTGCTGCTGCTGCTGCTGCTACGAGTGTGCTCACTTATGTCAGAGAAGACTGCATTGTGTTGATGAAGGTGTGATGAACACAATGAATCAGATGTTACAAGCCGACAATGCAAAATGTATGTATGCATACTGTCAACAATATCTTCGTAGAGTGAACACGCAGGAGACAGGATCTCCACAACAAATGAATTTTTAATTAGATCATATTAGAGCGTGCAAGTGCGCAGAAAGAGGACAGTGCGCAAAGTTGTCAGCATTTTGTAAAGTCAGACATAAAGAAAAGAAAAATATATATATATATATATTATTATTATTATAACGAGCAGCATAGCACAGGTAGGCGCCTATTATATATCTGACTGAAGAAACATTGGTGTATAGTTGTTCCAGGAGGCTTCAAAGTTTGTCTGGCATTGTGTAGCTCCACTTTAAATCTGTTGTTCAGCTGATTTTGGAATCCAGTAACGCATGGTACACGTTTTTCAAATTTACATTTACAGATATAATTTTTTGCAAAGAATATGATAAAGTCAATATTTTGCCTGTTTTTATAATGGTCGAAAATTACAATATTACAGGTGATCTTAGCATTGAAGATGTTTTCTGCATTCTTCACTCAGTAAATGTTCAACAGCTTTCCAGAAAAAGTTGTACATGCTTGCATTCCAAAAACAAGTGTTCGACTGACTCTCTTTCTTCATTACAAAAAGTGCAGTTCGTCGTGTTTGTTATCCCCATAGCATTAAGAATAATGTTCGTACCAATAATTCTTTGAAGAGTTCTAATTTGCAACCATTTGAGTTTGATATCGTTTATGTTGTGGATGTGGAGAAATACATTTTTCCAAGGGATTTCAGAATTTAGTTTTCGTTCCCACTTTGTACAACAGTTTGGTTTCTGTTCATCATAAGTTAAAAGGCTATAGTATTGTTTGACTCCTTTGCTTGCCTTGGAGATAATATTCACCTTTTCGGTATGTCGAGTCTGCAGTTGGTGGTGGTGTTTAATTCAATCCCAGTTTTATTTATGTAACTTTTTATGGAGGAGATCCATCCGTTGTAAGTAACGAAATTTATGTTATAGTCAAGGTCAATAGTGAATTTTTCATATGTCATGGATTTTCCGTCTTCTTTTAAGAAATGCATTACTGCAGATTTTCCTTTTTCAATCAGCTTCTTTTGTTTGATTGTGACGTCACCTACTTTAATTTTGTCATTGTAAAACACAGGTTCTCACAGTAGTTCATTCACTGTCTGGGGTTCTACACATAAGCAAAATTCTTTGTTAGCCTTCACAACAAATAAATTACTTGAATAGTGAAAACCACCAACACTCAATAGGCATATAGCAAAATGTCGGTTTGTTGATAGAATTTTTACCAAGCTTAAAACCATAAGCCTACTCAACAAAGCCACATGAACAGCTTGACGTTGAAGTGGACAAGGAACAAAGAGTAGAGCTAAAGCAGAATGACTGGGCCGCCAAAGGAATAAAATAAATTAATTATATCGCAGACATGACGCGTTTCGACCTGTTGATCCTCTTCAGGCAAGACAAACAACTTTCACAACACAGACCAATGTGTGTCAGAATGTTTTCATTGTTTGGAATGTGTGGTTTGCCCTGTCCGAAGAAGACTAATAGGTCGGAACGCGTGGTGTTTGTTTCGTGTAATTTGTTTGTTCCAATTGTTTGGTGGACCAGCAATTCTATTGTTTGCTTTTGTGTTTTAATTTCCACCTGCTGTTAGCCTATTTTAAACTCAATGAGTAAGGGAACTAGACATCAGGAACATGGATGC
The DNA here is from genome assembly GCA_016801955.1 of Conus betulinus. Classification (NCBI taxonomy): domain Eukaryota; kingdom Metazoa; phylum Mollusca; class Gastropoda; order Neogastropoda; family Conidae; genus Conus; species Conus betulinus. Next base: position 103,245 of record JADBJO010000864.1, read on the forward strand.
TACGAGTAACGACAAGCAGCTTGTTGAGTCGTCCTCTGCAACATCAAAGTGGAAACACCCTGGTGTATGTCAAACCTCTGTTGATACATGCGACAACTGCACAGAATTACTCCGATATTAACATTGTGGTCATTTATCCAAAATGGAAAAATGTATGCATAAGCAGAATTCTAGTAAAAAAAATGGCTACTTTACGTCGTGCCCAAGGCACATTGTTAGATTAATTCATAAATTAAGGCTGAATACTTGGAACACTAAATATTCTCATGGTATTATTTGTGTGTTTGCTGCAAAGCATTTCTGTGCACCATCTTTGTTTGAATGCTCAGTGTTGACCCCGCTCTCTCAGGAGAAAGGTATTGAGATAAATAATTTTGATAGTGTCAATACTGCCTATATGGTTCATATGTTGATGAAATTGCCATGATTATTTCGCAGTTACAGGTTGCAAAATTTTTATAAAGATCAACAATTTTGTGTACGACTTGAGTATTTCATCATGTAAATATGCATATATCGGATGAGGGTTTGAAAGTACTAACGTGGAGTCAAGTGTGGAGTTTTGTTTTTTTTTTGTTGTTGTTGTTGTTGTTGTTGTTGTTGTTCTTTGTAAAAGTGTTGATTGACATTAAATAAACCACTGTTGTTGTGGTGCATTTGTTCGTACATAATTTGGAAAAAAAAAAAGTGAAATATACCACACTAGTTAATATTTTGTAAGGATTACTCAGTGATGAAAGACGAATTGATAATATAATCACTCTGACTATTTCACTTTGATTTGACTGAACTGAGCATACATTGAATACATCTCAGCACACATCTCAGCATTTAGTAAATTCGTAAATAAGTTTTAAAAAAAAAAATATTGAAAATATACCACACTAGTTAATATTCTCTGTAAGGATTACTCAGTGCTGTGATCCATCCCCTCTCTGATTATTACGAACCTTGATAATATATTGCGTATCAGCTCTGAACTATTTCACTTTCCAGTCAATTTGATTTCTCAGATTCGCTAGGGTTTTGTTCTGAGCATACCTGAATACATCTCAGCACACAGTCCTCGCCTTTTTTTTCAGGAGTAACGAGTTCTGTTAGTTCATTTAAAGCTAAGAGTTTCTGAATTCTATTAGTTTCTAATTCTAGTATCTGGATTCTGGTGGTTTCTAATTCTATTAGCTTTTAAGTTTCTGAATTCTATTAGTTTATTCTGTTAGTTTCATTTAAAACTCAGTTTTGATATTGCATACTTCCAAAGTGTATCGGTATTTTTCATTTGCAGAATCTACAAGCCACGGAAAAGATTTTTGACTTGTTTCAGTTTTGGTTAAGATATATTCATGCATTTGTTCCGAACATTGAGCGCCTAAATCTCTTGATTTCATTCTTGAGCGTCATCTTCTTTCATGTGAGATGGCTGCATCTACATTTGTTTCCAACCCTTGAGTGAAAAACACACCGACAAATATATTCGCCAATAATGCTCGGTGTTTGACCTAGTTGAATATGTAGAGAATCGGTTGGTACCACAGCTTCTGTTTAGAGGGAAAATTCCATTGCACTTTTGCTTCATGTGTATTGCACACTCCCAGAATGCGTGACCGTGACCCAGAAGACCGAATTGTATCTCTCCTGCACTCCTAGTAAATGCAGTGAATGGGCACAGTGGTCAACTTGACTGTAGTGGGCACAGTGGTCAACTTGACTGTAGTGGCACAGTGGTCAACTTGACTGTAGCGGGCACAGTGGTCAA
>JADBJO010000864.1:120000-130000 GCA_016801955.1 Conus betulinus
TTGTATAAATTAGTTTTAAATGCTACAGAGACAGCACACAGACACTTGATGACCTAAATATAGATCAAACGGACGGACGTGGATATAAAGAAGTGCTAAAACTTTGGAATCAGCTTTCGCCAAAAGACTGGCCAACAACAAAAACCAGACAGCGTCACGGCCTTTTCGCACTGAGGTATTCTCAGTACGGTAAGGGATTGTTGGGGGGAGGGGTAGGGGGGACTGGGGGGGGGAGGAACTGAGGGTGACACATGGGATTGTGTGGGGCATGTATTGAACAGAGGGCAGGAAATGTAGATAAAAAGGGAGATTTTTAAAAATGAAGAAAAAGGCTAACTTTCCCTCTCACCCTTCCCCCTATCTCTCTCTCTCCCTTATTCACATTCTCATTTCTCTCTCTCTCTCCCTCTCTCTCTCTCTCTCTCTCTCTCTCTCTCTCTCTCTCTCTCACACACACACACACACACACACACACACACACACACACACACACACACACACACACACACACACACACACACACACACCTGTGCCAATTAAAGAACTGTATTCGGAAGAAGTTGATTAGATGGTAATGATGATAACAACGACAACAGTAATAATGATAATAATAATCATCATCATGATAACAATATAACAATAGCAATAATGATGATAATAATAACAACAACAATAAGTAGCAGTAGTGGTAGTATTAGAAATACTTCTCAATAGCACTGATATAAATATTGACAATTATGACATTCAAGATGATGGTGGTGATGATAATGATGATGATGATGATGATGATGATGATGATGATGATGATGATGATAGTAGTAGTAGTAGTAGTAGCAGCAGTAGTAGTAGTAGTAGTAGTAGTAGTAGTAGTAATTCTCATAATAGTAATAATGACACAATTAACAATTGCAAAAATGTAAACACAATAAGGTAGAACTAATCCCTGAAAAGTCTATTATGAGAATAAGATAGCAATAATTAAACAAGTAAAAGAATGAATAAAGACGTAAATGAATAATCAGATAATGACAAAAAGATAAATGAGCAATCACAAATGATAAATCTAGCTGCAAAGTGAAACGACTGCAGGCGAAATCTAAACAAATCGTAAATAAATGTCAGCGAACCGCCAAGAGAAACGTGGACAAACGAGTCACAAGACAAAACACTATTGTTAGTATTGATCTTACCACTACTGGCACTAACATCACCATCGCCATCGCCAATAAGACTGTTGCCACGACAACCATGCTGTTTAAGAATATTTTAACCCACTCTCTATTCTCCCACACTACAACTGCTACTGCTTTATTATCACCAAAGTAGTAGTAATCCTGTCTTAATTCATTATTTCAACATTTTGACCTTTATTAGTATTCCTATCAGTAATATAATTATCATCATTACTACCTTGACTCACACATTATCTCCCTTCTAACAGCCTCGTTTTCATTCAACGCCTAGCTTTCGCTGAAGAGATCAAAGCTAAGTGACAAACTCGTTCATTATTATTGTGCTGTTTGTTTGTGTCTTGCCTGAAGAAGACCTAAGAGGTTTTTAAACGCGTCTTGTGTTGTCTCGTGACTCTTTTGTCCACGTTTCTCTTGGCGGTTTGCTAACATTTGTTCAACAAATAATAAATTCATGCAGTTAAACACACACACACACACACACACACACACACACACACACACACACACACACACACATCTCCACCATACTGCCATCACTCCAGAGCTTGGAAGACACTGTCGGGAATTGCCAGAAGGCAAAAAACCAACACAGAAACTCAGATTCAGGCGAAAAACCTTGGAACAAAGGAAGATATTTACACTAACGGTTCGGTCACCAAAGGTATGTCAGGCTGAGAATACACAGAAGAGCAGCATGGCTGAACTATCCAGGAAGACAATGGTGCATCCAGGAAGATAATGGTGCATCCAGGAACACAATGGTGCATCCAGGAAGACAATGGTGCATCCAGGAACACAATGGTGCATCCAGGAACACAATGGTGCAATGGTGCAAACAGTCTAACAACTTCAAGTCTGACAACGGAGGTAGAAGCAGTGACACAAGCACTCCACTGGCTTTCAGCCACAGACCAGCTTAGCAATGAAAACTATGATACTGACTGACTCTATGAACCGATCCGGCGTGATAAGAAATTTAAAGAATCACTTCAACAATCAAGATCAATGCCGATATACTACAGGACATCCTTCAGAGCTCGACATCAAGAGAGAAAGAGGTTGCACATCCAGATTCAAAGGAAGAGCAAGAAACATCACCACCCGAACATATATTGCAAACACCACCACCCGAATACATATTGCAAACATCACCACCCGAACACATACTGCAACATCTCCACCCGAACGCATATTGCAAACATCTTCACCCGAACACATATTGCAAACATCACCACCCGAATACATATTGCAAACATCACCACCCGAACACATATTGCAAACATCACCACCCGAACACATATTGCAAACATTATCATCCGAACACATATTGCAAACAACAACACTCGAACACATATTGCAAACATCACCACCCGAACACATATCGCAAACATCTCCAGGCCATCACTGCAAAGACACCTAGAGAATGGGGCCAGCTCATACTGGGTCTTTCCAACGGCAGACACAAGATTAATGACCAAACACGTCAACTGATAGAAGACTCGGAGTCTCTCAGACGCCTTGTTCTAGTTTACAAGTGTGCATCAGTGAAGCGACGCAAGGGTGTAAAGTAAAGAGTCTATAGATATGGACATGTATGCGTTGGTGCATGTGTTAATCTATTACCCATGTCAATGTGTGTGTGTGTGTGTGTGTGTGTGTGTGTGTGTGTGTGTGTGTGTGTGTGTGTGTGTGTGTGTGCGTGCGTGCACAATTTTAAAATTTGAACATGAAGCCACACAAATTTGATTGAACATAGGATACGAGATTGGTAAACTACCATAATTCTATGTAGCCATCATAAAAGCCCTGGACTTAGAAAATTAGTAAACAATCCAAGGTGAGAAACATTCTTGTGAATACCTTGTCCAGGGGGTACTCATATAAAAATCCTTTGGTTGGAAGTAATTCCTAGGTAGTAAAAGTTTAAAACATTTGGATGGATATATTCAAATGTTACGTCAATCTGAACACGTATACAGATTTAGCAAACAGCTGAGAAATTGTAGTATACAATACTCATGGTTGTTTTAAGCCATGGGTACGAAAAGATACCTGTGGGAAATATGATACATTACCATGGTAACACTGTGGGAAATATGATACATGACCATGGTAACACTGTGGGAAATATGATACATGACTATGGTAACACTGTGGGAAATATGATACATGACCATGGTAACACTGTGGGAAATTTGATACATGACCATGGTAACACTGTGGGAAATATGATACATTACCATAGTAACACTGTGGGAAATATGATACATGACCATGGTAACACTGTGGGAAATATGACACATGACTATGGTAACACTGTGGGAAATATGATACATGACCATGGTAACACTGTGGGAAATATGATACATGACCATGGTAACAGCTTTCAAATATTGTCTGGAATTAATGTGAATCATCTCGATTATGTAGGATGTGCTCAGGCAGACAGGAAGACAGAAGTGACGCTGCAACCAGCACCCGGCCTCTCTCCTCCAGAACCAAAGATCGTGATCGAGGACACAACCTGAACAATGTTGACAGCTTCACCAACTTGGGAGCTGCTTGTCTTCAACGTGTGGCATGGATAAAGGAGGCTTTGGAACAGAATGTGGGGAGAGCGCAGCATCACTCTCAGTACCAAGCTGGCAGTCTACAATGCAGTTGTTGTCACCTCGCTGCTCTACAGCTATGAGACCTGGACACTGTACAGGAAACAACTGAAGACTCTGGATCAGCTCCACCTTCGCTGCCTGCGTAAGATCATGGGCTCTCTGGGGAGGACAGGATTTCCAACACAGAAGTGCTTCGCAGACCAAAGATGCCTGGTATCGAGGCGCTGATCATGAAAGTACAGCTGAGGTGGGTTGGACATGCGGCATGAATGGACGACACGCGAGTTCCAAATATGGTCTTCTTCTCTGAGCTGGCAGCTGGAACAAGGAACACTGGGCGGCCATTCAAACGCTTCAAAGACTGCCTGAAAGTATTACTGGCAACCTGTGGCATCCCGCTTCAGGGCTAGGAAACATTTGCCACAGATCGCAGTGCCTGGCGACTTACTGTCCACAAAGGAGTAAATAGCTTCGAAGAGAAGCTTTTGCAGGAATTGGGCCAGAAGCGCCAAGCCCGCAAAGAGAGGTGACCTGACCTAATGACAGCTGTCGCATGCCCAGAGTGTGGGCGTATCTGTGTGTCCAGCTTTGGCTTGCGCTCACACATGCGGAGTCACTGACGTCTTCGTCGGGCAGGACGGACATCCATGATGATGAGGATGTGTTCAGGCAATTAAAAGCAACTCCTGAGAAATTAATTGTGGTCACACACATTCACAGCAAATAAACAATAATTTAGTCACATTACCCATTTTCTCACATATGACATACATTCATATAAAGGAATTTGGATTTCAATTAAACATCTCCTCGGTTCATAAAATCAATGGACAGGGGAATAAAACTTTGTTTAAATCTGACACTTCTGCATTTAACCGATCGATATCTTCGTCCTGACTGAAGAAGGTCATACTGATTTGCAAGAACGTGGGTCTGGTCACACGCAATCTTTTTTCGCTTTACAAACAACACGGCACCTGTACAGCTCACTCAGACTTTTTTGTCTCTCACCAACGATTTTTCCTCCCACGTTCACCACTTTCTCAAGCACATTTCTACTCTCACAGTCAACCCACCATACCAACACATAAATGAGAAAGTTAAAACAGATTCCAAGAAGCATGAATAAAATGTCCGAAGAATGTCAGTATTCACATGAAATGATCGCAGCTTGCGAAGACAATATAATCTGGTTTGACATTTTTTTGTGGACATACTCAACATGGGATTTAAAATTCAGCTTATTATCTATAAAAGTTCCTAAATATTTGTATGATTCAAACACGTTCTACTTCAGCACCTTTGATAAAAAGTGGTGATACAGCTTTTGGATTCTTTCTAAAATCAATCAACATTTCTTTCGTTTTTGTTACATTCAGATCAAGATAGTTATGATCGCACCAGTCAACAAATCTTTGAACCTCCTTGAAGTAAACAGAATCAGAGTTGGAGAGATCCATTAGTGCTGAGTCATCTGAATATTTAATGTACAAAGTTGAATCACTTCCTGAGCAATCATTTGTGTACAGAGTAAAAAGCACTGGTGATAAAACAGTACCCTGGGATGCGCCAGTTGAAATGACTCTGGAAGACGAAACAACACTCTGATATCGAACAGACTGTGTCCTCTGTGTAAGAAAATCAATTATCCAAAAGAATGAGCTTGTTACCCACATTTATGTTAATGAGTTTCTTTGCCATCAGATGTGGTTGTATGGTGTGTGAATGCTGATGAGAAATCAATAAAGAGAATGCGTACAAAGGAGGCAGGTTTTTCGAGGTGTGAAAAAGCATGATGGAGAAGAAGTGTGAGTGTGGCATCATCTGTTGATCTGTTCTGTTGGTACAGAAACCCTTGATATTGAGCCTTTCGCAAAATGGGAAATTTGAGTTACGTATAGCTGTAGACTGGGAAACTGTATTGCAAAATGACACAAAGAAACAGAGGGAATAAACTTCAATAGTTTCAATGAAGATTTTCATAAATTGTTTGTCTTTAACATGACATTAAAAAGAGGGTATGAAAAATGACAAAAGATGCAGTGTACGTCGAATGGAAAGAGACTATGTGCAAGAATTCTGAGAGAAATTAGAAGAATGCCGAAAGAGAAGCGAGAAAGTTGAGTCAGACTGCCGTTTAATCTTGAGCTGATTTTGGTCAGAACAAACGGCAACACACACAAGACCAATTGTTAGATCTTTTATCATGTGAGAAATTTTTTGTTCACATATGGGTAATTATTAGTGTTGGACAAAGATTGTGTAAGCATTTAAAAGTGAATTGAAATATGAAAACAATATACGAAATTATATGGAAAGGCGTCATCATGATTTATAAAAAAAAAAAGCTGTCACACAGCGCTCCACGTGCAACATAGACAATATAATGCATTCATTTAAATGATATACAGCAACAAATCTTACTTTTTTTCTTCTTTTTTTTTTTCTTTTCATTTCTAAATAAAATTCTTATTTGCGTAAATACAATATATTATGAAAACACACGTACTTGAATATGTACAATATATTTGTGCATCTATATGGTAAACTCTATAAAAATACACACATAATATGTTCTTCAGTGGAGCAAAACAGCTGCTGCTAACAGCAACGGAACTTAAGAAGTAGTGTATTTGATTTAGAACAATAGTCTATGTAGGTCAACCCCCCCTTCTTTGTTTAAAAGCATGTCAATGTTGTACGATTCAGACAGCTTATGTGTAGTTAACCGTCTTCTTTAAAGTTTACAGAAGCTTTTATGTCCATGTTGAATAAAAGGTTCGTAATATGCTCACTTACAGTAGAATTGATGTTGATCCAAACTGACAGATGCTAAACATTTTTCTTTTCCTCTTAAGCACGTTTTTTAGAAACACAACCAGTACTTACTTTTTCATTTTCACGTGCATAATTATATAACCCTTGGCCAGGAATAAAATGAACTCGTATCCTTGGTCTGGTTTGCTGTTAAAAATGTGTCCCGGAGGACAATTCATCATATAGTATATCATTATGTGCATGAAACATGCTTCATCTATATTGTGTTCTAAGTTTGCCCCAAACTTCCTTACTATGTGTGTTGCCATACAAGGTTAAAGACTGACATTTCTTCTCTTCCTCAGAAACGGTAGTATTCATCATTCATGATTTTCATTTTAATAAGTGAATTCTTTGTCAGATTCTGATCTGAAACCATTTTAGTTTCACTTCTTTTAGTTCGCGAATTTCAGAAGAACAAGAAAAATATATGTGTATATAGTTTCCAACTAGGGTCGGCAGACATTATGGTACTGCATTTATTGCATAAAATGTCACTTTATTGCTCACTTTTGTGTTGGTGTTGTAAACAAAAAAAAAAAAAGGTTTCTGCGATTGCTTCTTCTGCCTTCATAAACAGGAATGAATCTGCCTGGTGTAGTTTTGTAGAAATATCCACAACTGGGTTATCTTTGACAGAATTACATTTCTAAACAGTTACTCTTTATGAAGGCGTAATTGATGTCTGTGTCTAAAAATCGATTAGTATTTGCATTTCTGACATGTTTTTCTTCATGGTTAAGTTCCTCGCGACTTCGTAATTCTATAGTAAACCACTCACACCAATATTTTGAATTTTGTTAGATTCCTCTCTATTTTTAAAAGAGTTGATCTCGCTTTATCTCTTTCCACTCCCGAGCTATATCTCCTGTGTTTTCTCTTCATTCATAAACAAACGGATCTGCGACCAGTGCTTTCCACGGTGTTAATCATTGTTTCAGTTGAAACGACATCACGTCCATTCGTCATCTGTGTAACATCTGTAGACTGACCTATTGTTTGTTCGTGGTCACAAATGTAATGCCTTTAATCAGTGTTTTCTCTCATGAGTCATAAATCTTCGTACTTCTTAACAAAATGAAAATAAGTAAAGAGAAACAACGAACCTTGTCGACATTGGCTTTGCATCTTGACCTACGTTGAACATTGTCTAGTCACACCAATGGCAGATTTGATATTTGGGGGTAACTACAGCCATCCATTGACGTCGTTTTGGACTGAAATGAATGTTTTCAAGACTTTCAGCAAGAGATCCAGTTTACAGAGGCGAAAGGTTGTGTTTTCTTTCTCTCTAAATCAGTGCTTCAATGAGCCAGATAAATTGTAATGATTTAGATCATGCATAAGATCGTAGAAAACCCGTTTATTGTCTCCCATATGCCGGTTTTTTTTTTTTTTTTTAAATCCTCTTTAGTCTTCAGTTATGATGGTAGGAGTACACTTTTAAGCCAACTTGCTCAGCAAGATAAACCAGATTTGTTTACCTTTTGATATTCACTTTTTTGCGATTTTTGTACTTACCATCTTTTCCATCATCATCATCATCATCATCATCATCATCATCGTCATCATCATTATCATCATCATCATTGTTGTTATTATTATTATCGTTATTATTATCATCATTATTATTAATGTTATCAGCAGCAGCAGCAGCATTACTACTACTACTACTACTACTACTACTACATTATCATTATCGTTATTATCACCAGCAGCATCAGCATTACTTTGGAACACATATTATTCATAAGTAATATATTTCAACCCATAATGTTGATGTCAATGGATATAGAACTACAATACCCCCCCCCCCCCCCCCCCCCCCCCCCCCCCCCCCCCCCCCTTTTCCCTTATTTTTACATTTTTTATTTAAACTTTAAATTCAACATTCTCATCAAATAACATCGCTGCTCATATGAATTGTTTTGTTTGATACAAAATAGCATCCTCATTCAGCTCTATAATGATCTTCCAATTTTGGATCACAGCGAATGTCCTGAAGAAAACATAGTGAATGCAGTTTTGGGGTGTGAATATTGAAAATAAGATCTGTTCTTTACTTATGTTAGATACACCTGGCAGTTTAAGGATACGATGATAATTTTTGCAAGCGTAGAAGTCACACAATTGCGTGACTTACCATTCAGAATGTTGTTGTCTGTTGTACAGAATGCTATAAACAAATTGTGGACACAGACACAATAATTCACCGAGTAAATACGCGGCATACGACAGTTACGACCTTCTTACAAACATACCTTCAATTAGAACAAAAATGTACATTTAGACCTAGTAGTGTCATTTTTTATGCACACACAAAAAGAAAGAAAGGTAAACGGTATGGAAACAGATTTTTTTTCTTATTGATATAATGCTAACTCACAAGAACTACTAAGACCGCATGATGTCTTCTCCTAATATATCTTCATGCTACTGGAGTTCAGCTTCAGTGAAATAAGTTGAGTTCAGAAGACATGGATACTGGTCACACACGACTGAAAAAAAAAAAAAAAAACCCAACAAATACGATTTATTTACCTTCTTGAGTGTGTGTGTGTGTGTGTGTGTGTGTGTGTGTGTGTGTGTGTGTGTGTGTGTGTGTGTGTGTGTGTGTGTGTGTGTGTGTGTGTGTGCGTGCATACGTGTGTGTGTGTGTGTGTGTGTGTGTGTGTGTGTGTGTGTGTCGCCACCAGCAAAATTTTGTCGTCCAAACTTGCCAGTCTGTATGATATGATCACTATTTTCATTCTGCACCAGGGCCACAAGTCTCGGCAAAAGCATGATGAACATTTCGCATCAGGTTTCCAACACAGGTAACGACACAGCCCTGCAACCAACTCACGTGTCTCACAACTATTCGCCAACTGTCACTTTAAACACTTCACGTCATGAGGACTGTATCACGGTCAGATTCAGTCAGATGGACTATTTGCCTTGGGACAACCCAGATAACATCGTCAGTGAGCACGTGGAGCAGGTTGTGCTGATATTCAGGAATTACGTGTTGGCGTTCTGTGCATTGATCGGCATACCTGCCAACGTCATCAACATGGCCGTGTTCTTCAAACAGAGTCTGAAGGACCGTGTCAACTTGTGTCTGTTTTCACTGTCTCTGGCAGACGGAATTTATTTGGTGATATCCACTCTTGCTAATAGTGAAGTTATTTTTGCATCTCAGAATTATGGTCCCATACGCACCTTTCTCGTAAATACCAACCTTATTGCTATCTATGGTTGTCTCCATGTTTCCCTAGTGATCTCAACCATAATTGCATGTGAAAGATGTTTTTGTGTGCTCAATCCCCTCAAATATCAGACTTTGTTGCGTACTAAAACTATGGCTGTTATCATAGCAGCTGTGTACTTTGTGATCCT
>JADBJO010000864.1:135000-142500 GCA_016801955.1 Conus betulinus
TGCAAATTGTTTTCCACACCCATTTTGCAATGTCATCAGTCCAGTTTCTTCCTCTGTGTCATTCTCCATCAACAGTTCTCTAGAGAACTGTGTAAGCAAGGCCATTAAGTTTGTCACATGGCACCAGCCGCTGTGGCGAAGTGGTTAGCGTCGCGGACTCCCGGCTGGGAGGTCGTGGGTTCGAATCCCATCAGAGTTACGTGGGTTTTTCTGCCCTGACCGGCTCCTACCCAGAGTTGAGTTTGCTGCAGACTCAGTTGGGAAGACTGGGACAACACAGTCGAGTTTCATCCACTTAATGGATGCGTTTCTGAGAGTTTTATTCAAATTTCCTGACCAACACCGCAGGTGCCTGTATCTCTCGGGCCTGGTTGACGCTGTGATATATTATGAAAGGAAGCGTAAAGTACAGCCTTGTCATGTAGTCTCAGACCGAAATGGAAATCCGTAGCATCATCTTAATCATCCTCATTCTCATCGATCAGCATTTTTTAAAATGTCTCAAATTCTGTGGACGTGGTGGTCCTCCAAAGGGAGAGCTCACTTGGCTCCATGACTAAGCAATTATTGTCGTCAGCCGGGGGCGTAGTGGCTGGTGCCCTGCGTATGTTAGATCAGAACAGGCGCCACTGCACACCACCGAAGTGACTCGGCAGCAGTGCAGTGTCTCCTTCGGTGGATTGCCTCTTGACCACTTGACATTGACTGCTCCCTGTGGATTGCCGGTGCCGGGACTGCGGCGGGGCCGGCCGGGCTGCGACTGTGGATGGGGTGTCGGAATGAGCGGTGTGTGTGCTCTGCCTCTGAGGTGGCGCGCAGAGGTTGGGACAGCAAAAAAAAACAGTTTGTCACATGGCCGTGCCAACGTGCCAACAGTGTCGGCACTGGTGTTGGTGTCGTGCCGGTGGCGTTTCACTCATTGGATTCAGACAGTTGTTTGTTTGTAAGACCGTATTACGATGACGGCCATTGGGTGCCTTGCTGGTGCTGTGTAGATGGAAGCCCAGCTCTGATCTTGGCCAGTTTCTTCTTTTGGAACTGGTGGACATAGTTTTAAGGATTTGATAGTAGTCTTCACAACAGACCTCCACTGGAAGCTGATGTAAATGGTACACACGTGGCTAAGTAGTCAAGCATTGTCTTTGCAGTCGAAACGTTGCAAGTTCGAATTTCACAAGTATCTAACATAAACATGCTATTTTCTCACCTAATTTTGACGTCCTGTAGTCCTGGTGGCGTTGTAAACACCTCATTGTCACCTCCCTCCAGCCCTCTCTGTCCTGGGCAAGCCAGCTCAGTTTCATTCCAGGTCTTGCCTGCCTCTCTCATCTCCTCCTCCACTGTCCTCCTCCAGGTGCCGAGTGGTCTGCCTCGCTTCCTCTTCCCGGTGGTGCCCATCTCAGCGCAGTATGAGGGAGTCTGGTCTTGCCCATCCGAAGGATGTGTCCCAGCCACCTCCACCGCCGCTGCTTCACCTCGGCCACATGTTTTTTATGCTGGTGCGCCTTGACACTTCCCTGTTGGTGACACGCTGCTGCCACTGAAGTTTCAGGATTCGGCGAAGAGACACCTTCCTTCGAAGCCTCTGAGCCTGCTCTCAATCTTCTGTTGGTTCTCCATGTCTCTGAGGCGTATAGGAGTACTGAGCGTACGTTGGACCTGTAGATCTTCAACTTGGTTTTGGTTTGCAGGACAGCTGACTTCCAGATGTTTTTTCAACCCGCTGAATGCCCGAGCTGCGAGTCCCTATCCTGGTTGAGATCTCCTGCTCGATGTTGCTATCGGCCGAGATGTAGCTGCCGAGGTACTTGAAGTGTTCCACCTCCTCTAGAGCTGAGCCTCGCACACTGGTCTTCTCTGCGCTCTTCGTCTTCACCTTCATGATCTTGGTCTTGTTGGGGTGAATCTTGAGTCCCACACTGCTGGCTATTAGGTCCACTCTTGATTTTTTTTCCTGGATGTCTTTCTCGTGCGTGCGACAGCAGTGCAATATCGTCGGCGAAGTCGCAGTCTTCAAGCCTGGCTGTCAGTCAGTCCCCATACAAGCCCTCTCGCCCTATCGCTGGGTGCCCTTCCTCATCACCCAGTCAATGACGACAAGGAAAATTGTCGGCGAGATCACGCAGCCTTGCCTGACCCCGGTCCGGACGTGGAACCACTCGCTCTGCTGTCCATCATGTCGCACACAGCACTGGTTGTCTGCGTACATGTCCTGTAAGATGTTGATGACTTTAAGAGGAAACCCGTAGGCTTCCAAGATCTTCCACAGCGAAGGATGATGAATGCTATCGAAAGCCTTTTGGAAATCAATATAGTTGATGTACAGTGATGAATTCCATTCGATGGACTGTTCCACAATTGTTCGTAAGACAAAGATCTGGTCTGTGCACTTCTCCCGCTTCTGAACCCTGCCTGTTCTTCTCGTAGGGTTCTCTCAATGGCTTGCCTCATGCGCTGTAGAAGGACACGGCAGAAGATCTTCCCTGGGACGGAGAGCAAGTTGATTCCCCGCCAGTTGCCGCATTCAGAGAGGTCGCCCTTCTTGGGGAGCTTCACTATGATGCTTTTTCTTCCATGTGTCTGGAACTTTCTCCTCTTCCCATACCTTGTTGAATAGTTTCACTAAAGCCTTTGCGCTCGTTTTGGGGTCTGCCTTCAGCATGTCTGCCGTGATTCTGTCTTCACCTGGTGCCCTGTTGCCCTTTGTCTGCCTGATAGCCTCCACAATTTCCTGTTGGGTAATGCGTCCACGTCTCATCTCTAAGTTGAAACCCATGTCTTCGATGGTGGCTTCCTCATCTGGGTCCGGTCTATTTAATATCTCTCTCTAAAATGTTCTGCCCATCTGTTGAGTTGGTCTTCGTCTTTTGTCAAAACTTTCCCGGTCTTGTCCTTCACTACTGTGGTTTTGCTGGTGAATCCGCCTGTTAGGGTCTTGGTAATCTTATAGACGGTCCTGGAGTCTCCTTTCTCTGCTGCAGCTTGGGCCTCTGCTGCTAAGTTGTCTGCAAACTGTCGCTTGTCTCTCCTTGTGCTCTTCTTCACTTCTTTTTTTTTTTCTCTTTGTACGTTTCGGCGGATGATTTGTCTCTCATCTTCTCTGTTCCAGTGAGCGTGCCGAGTTTTGCGATCTTTCTCTCCTCTATGAGTTGCCATGTGGTGTCTGATATCCATTCCTTCCTCTCTCTTCTTCTGTAGCCCAGCACGGCCTTGCTGGTGTCTATGAAAGCTTTCTGTACATTGTCGCACAGAGCGTTGATGTCATCTGCTGGTGTGCTGTCCAGGACTTGGAATCTATTGGAAAGTTCAATGGTAACTGGCTTTTCACCGCCTCACTGGTCAGTTTCCTCGAGTCAAGAGAGTTGTTCACTTTTCTTTTTTTGGTGTTCTCTTGAGCTTCAGCTGGAGTCTGCATAGCACAAGATGGTGATCACTGCTAGCGTCAGCTCCTCGAATGGCTCTCACGTCCTTCATGGAGCTCCTCCACTTCTGGTTGATGGCAATGGTCTATCTGGTTACTGGTTCTTCCATCTGGTGATACCCATGTCAGTTTGTGGATGGTTTTGTGTTGGAAGATGGTACCACCTATCACCAGACCATTTTTCAAGACACGCATCTGCAAAAAACGCTGTCCATTGTCATTTCTGTCTCCCACTCCCTCTTGTCCCATGCAAGTCTCATACCCGGTGTTCTCCGCTCCGACGACTTTCGCATTGAAGTCTCCCATAAGAAGTAGGATGTCATGCTGTGTGTGTCTTGTCTATCTGTTCCTGTAGATGTTGTAGAACAGGTCTTTTCCTCCTCCTCCGTGGCTTGCTCTGTCGGTGCGTAACACTGTATGATGGTGGTCTTGGTATACTTGGAGAAGAATCTGGCTGTGATGATTCTTGAGTTGACTGGCTCCCATCCCATCAAGCTCTTCCTGGCCTCCTTATCCATGATGATACCTACTCCCTCTTGATGTTGCCCGTCGGTGCGACCAATAACATACTGTCTCTCCTGAGCCAAGGGTCATGATGCCTGAGTCCGTCCACCTCATCTCACTGATTCCTAGGATGTTCAGTCTATACTTCTTCATCTCTTTCACCGTCTGTGCAGTCTTTCCAGCTTCATACAGCGTTCGCACATTCCAGGCTCCCACTCTCACCTCTTGTTTGGGATTCGCTAAGGACATTGTCGGAGCAGAAGCTTCCTTTCGGCTTTCACTCCTACTCGTCATACAATGCATTGCTGCATCTGCCCTGAGCTCGTCCCCCGAGCTTTGATTGGATCTTGTTGGCCATGCAGACGTCTTTGTGGCGCAGTTAAGGTCTGCCTGCAGGCTGATTTCCTGGTACTGGTTCACTGCAGTGGAAATCCCTGCAGATCCATCCATTCTCCATTTGTGTTACGTGAGCAAGCCAGTGTGTTCATCTGTGTTTCAGCAAGGTGTGCATACTGGTGATTCTGCTTGTCTCCAGAACATTGTATGGAACTTTATCCTTCAACATGAAGTTGAGGATGTGTTGCAGGCAGTGCATATACACGCATTGAGCCAATGTGGCTGTGGAGAGGGCAGGGTCCAGGACTTGCTGCCCTGCAGGAGGATGTGCACAACTCAAGCTCTGTTAACCCAAGTGTTGGTATGCTCTGTCACCTTGCTGTTGGTCCACAGTCTCTGTGAGGGTCTGGGCATGGTGGCAGCTGCCTTACTAATAGTGTCCAGTGAGGGGAAGTCTGAGGACGTAGACCCATGTTCGGGAAGTCGAGAACGACGTTAAGTTCTTAAAGATTTTGAAATTAAGTCCACATCCTGTCCCACAACCAGTGTTTTCTTCAACAACAATAACAACAATGAATACTTATATGGCCCCTATTCTCAGCTAGAGACCAAGCTCTAAGCGCTTTACAATCCACACTCGTTTACACAACGGGCTGTCTACCTGTGTAGTGCCAACTGAAGAGCTGCTAGCTGGCGCTTCATTCAGTCGTTTCCCGTGTTTTCAGATTGATGGTGAGTCTGAAGTCATGGCAAGCCTTGGTGAACTGGCTCAGAAGCTTTCGGAGGTCCTCATGTGAGCAGACGTTGCCCACTGCCTCATCTGCAGAGAGGTGATCCCACAGGTGAATCAATTGAGCTTAGGACTTAGCTGTCAGTGTGAAGAGGCTGAAGAGCTGTTTGTCTGATCTGGTCCTGAGATAGATGCCTCCTGTGGCAGATCCAAAGGCATGCATCAGCAAAACAGCGCAGAAAGTCCCAAAGAGGGTGTGTGCAAGGCTATAACTCTATTCCTCTTGTATGTGTGTGTGCGTGCGCGGCGGGCGTGCGTGCGTGCGTGTGTGCGTGTGTGTGTGTGTGTGTGTGTGTGTGTGTTTGTGTGTCCATATGTACATGTGTGCATGGGTGTGTGTGTGTATATGTGTCACAACAAAAAAAATCTGTCTCCAGACTTGCAAATCTGTATGATATGATCAATGTTTTCATTCTGCATCAGGGCCACAAGTCTCGGCAAAAGCATGATGAACATTTCGCATCAGGTTTCCAACACAGGTAATGACACAGCCCTGCAACCAACTCACGTGTCTCACAACTATTCGCCAACTGCCACTTTAAACACTTCACATCATGCGGACTGTATCACGGTCAGACTCAGTCAGATGGACTATTTGCCTTGGGACAACCCAGATAACATCGTCAGTGAGCACGTGGAGCAGGTTGTGCTGAGAATCAGGAATTATGTGTTGGCGTTCTGTGCATTGATTGGCATACCTGCCAACGTCATCAACATGGCCGTGTTCTTCAAACAGAGTCTGAAGGACCGTGTCAACTTGTGTCTGTTTTCACTGTCTCTGGCGGACGGAATATTTATGGTGATATCCACTCTGGATAATAGTGAAATTATTCTTGCATCTAAGAGTTATGGTCCCATACGCACCTTTCTCTCGCAAACACCAACTTATTGCTATCTATGGTTGTCTGTATGTTTCTCTAGTGATCTCAACCATAATTGCATGTGAAAGATGTTTTTGTGTGCTCAATCCCCTAAAGTACCAGACTTTGCTGAGTACTAAAACTATGGTTTTTATCATAGCATCAGTGTACTTTGTGATCCTAGGTTTTGTTTTACACCATGGTGTTCAGGTATCATATTGGCTGTATATATGACCCCGCTGTTGGAACTGTGATCAGAACGATGGTGCTGAATGCATTCTACGCGAAGCATCAGCAGTTTATTGACAGCCTTGATAGTGTTGTGTTTGGTGCTGGCCTGATGGGAACCACAATGATGGTCATTGTGGTAACAACGATAATTACGTCATTCAAACTACGTCAGGTGGTGACGTGGCGTGTAGAAACATCGTCATCCCTTTCTGTCCCGGAAGTGGCACTGACCAAGATGCTGATTGGTGCTTCTGTGCTGTTCATCGTTTGTACATTTCCTGGCTGTCTGTTTCGCGTTGTCTGCCTCTTCTTTCCCCAGATGACTGCAGGGGGACGGAATCAGAATTTCTACTTCTCCTGCCTGTGGTTCACTGCTGGACTAGGTTTTGTTAATTCTAGTTTGAACATCTTTGTGTATTACAAAATGGGGTCACGGTATAGGGACACGCTGTGGACACTCTTCTGCAGGAACAGACCAAGAAAGAAAAAGTGTGAGGTGTAACAAGTAAAATCAAGTGTTTTGAGGACAACGATGCTACACACATACATATAATGCTTTGCAATATATTGCCACCTCAATTTGGCGATGGATTTGCTTTTTGTTGTGTTCCATTCACTTCATGCAGAGTGACAAGGATCTTCATCATTTCTGCATGCCTTTCTACCTGTATATTGTCCATGGAGTATGCAGTAGACGTTATCACCACCGTACCACTCAACTAGATTGAGTACAGCACGTTCCTCATCAGGCTCAATATGAGCCATCATCAGCTTCTCTTATTTCATCACTATCAATCTGTCCTACATGGATAATGCAAATATAGCGATGAACAAGAGACCTAAACCCATAGTTTGCAGTCCTGTTTTAGATTTGGTTGTCTTGGGAGCCCAAACTAAGCACTTCTTGTAGAAAAAAAAAGAGAGGAAAACCATACAGAAATCGACAAAGTCATTATAGCAGACAGGGGAACTACTCTACTGCACTGACCTGTTTTTTATTACAACTGTTGGGTTTTGGGATAGGAGGAAACTACCTATACCTTCTGACTTCATAAAGACTGGTCTCCTTCTGCTTTGAGGACATAGAGATGAGGACAGGAATGTCTGTCACACTGTTCTCTTTTACTAAAACAGCAAAACTGTGATAGCAATGCTTTGACAAACAAAACCAAAGGCGTATTGTAGACGTGAATAGTGTGAATGTTTGAATTATGCATCTGGGTTTTGTTCAAGATGTTCCATTTGATTTTCGTTTACTAGGTGATACTTCAGTCGACAATATAACTCTGGAAGCCTCTTCAAAGTCCTGACATCATCTCAAAAAATATCGCTTATATTTGTGCGCATGCTTACTGGAG
>JADBJO010000864.1:147500-152500 GCA_016801955.1 Conus betulinus
TGTAACACGGTCAGACTCAGTCAGAAAGACTATTTGCCTTGGGGACAACCCAGATAACATCGTCAGTGAGCACGTGGAGCAGGTTGTGCTCAGATTCAGGAATTATGTGTTGGCGTTCTGTGCATTGATCGGCATACCTGCCAACGTCATCAACATGGCCGTGTTCTTCAAACAGAGTCTTAAGGACCGTGTCAACTTGTGTCTGTGTTTCACTGTCTCTGGCAGACGGAATTTATTTGGCGGTATCCACTCTTGCTAATAGTGAAGTTATTTTTGCATCTCAGAGTTATGGTCCCATACGCACCTTTCTCGTAAATACCAACCTTATTGCTATCTATGCTTGTCTCTATGTTTCTCTAGTGATCTCAACCATAAATGCATGTGAAAGATGTTTTTGTGTGCTCAATCCCCTAAAGTACCAGACTTTGCTGCGTACTAAACTATGGCTGTTATCATAGCAGCTGTGTACTTTGTGATCCTTGGTTTGTCTTACATCATGGTATTCAGGTATCATATTGGCTGTATATACGACTCTGTTACTGGAACTGTGCTCAGAACGATGGTGGTGAATACATTCTATTCAAAGCATCAGCAGTTTATTGACAGCCTTGATAGTGTTGTGTTTGGTGCTGGCCTGATGGGAACCACAATGATGGTCATTGTGGTAACAACGATAATTACGTCATTCAAACTACGTCAGGTGGTGACGTGGCGTGCAGACACATCGTCATCGCTCTCTGCCCCGGAAGTGGCACTGACCAAGATGCTGATTGGTGCTTCTGTACTGTTCATCGTTTTGTACATTTCCTGGCTGTCTGTTTCGCGTTGCCCGTCTCTTCTTTCCCCAGATGTCTGCAGGGGGACGGAATCAGAATTTCTACTTCTCCTGTCTGTGGTTCACTGCTGGACTGAGTTTTGTTAATTCTAGTTTGAACATCTTTGTGTATTACAAAATGGGGTCACGGTATAGGGACACGTTGTGGACACTCTTCTGCAGGAGCAGATCAAGAAAGAAAAAGTGTGAGGTGTAACAAGTAAAATCAAGTGTTTTGAGGACAACGATGCTACACACATACATATAACGCTTTGCAATATATTGCCACCTCAATTTGGCTATGGATTTGCTTTTTGTTGTGTTCCATTCACTTCATGCAGAGTGACAAGGATCTTCATCATTTCTGCATGATTTTCTACCTGTAGATTGTCCATGGAGTCTGCAGTAGACGTTTCATCACCACTGTACCACTCAACTACATTGAGTACAGCACGTTCCTCATCAGGCTCAATATGAGACATTATCAGCTTCTCTTATTTCATCACTATCAACCTGCCCTACATGGATAATGCAAATATAGTGATGAACTATAGACCTAAACCCATAGTTTGCAGTCCTGTTTTAGATTTGGTTGTCTTGGGAGCCCAAAATAAGCCCAACCAGTAGAAAAAAAAAAAAGAAAGAAACTATACATGAATCAGCATGCAAAGTCATCATAGCAGACAGGGGAACTAATCTACTACCCTGATCAAGCCTTTAATGACATCTGTCGCGTTTTTTGGGATAGGAGGAAATTGCCTATACCTTCTGACATCATGAAGACTGGTCTCCTTCCGCTTTGAGGACATAGAGATAAAGACAGGAATGTCTGTCACACTGTTCTCACTTACTGAAACACCAAACCTCTGATAGCAATGCTGTGACAAACAAAAACAAAGGTGTATTGGGAGACGTGAATAGTGTGAATGTGTTTAAGACTGCTACTGTTAGAGTTTTCCTGTCACCGTTTGTTCATTTTGAATTATGCATCTGGGTTTGGTTTAAGATGTCCCACTTGATTTGTGTTTATTAGAAGATATTTCAATTGACATTGGAACTCTGGAAGTCTCTTCAAAGTCCTGAAATCATGTCAAAAGACCAAGAAGCTTCTCAAAGTTTCCAAAAACTGCTTTGACTGGTTACACTACGTCATGATCCTCAAAATTTCATTATGCTTCTGAACATATCAGTTCGCTATAATACATAATGACCCCCATTTTGTTTCACTTTAGAAAGTTCGATGTATTTTGATTGGCTATGCGACGTCATTATAATCGCACTTCATGGGAACATTCCTAATGTTGTTGATTGGCTGTTTAGATTGATTGTTAATCTTTTTCTAGAACTAAAGATTTCACCTGTTACTAAAGTCAACCTTTCCTCTGTTTAGTTCTAAGTCAACAACATTAGAACCAGCTTTTGTCGTCACATCCGTGAGCGTTCTTTGTTCACTAATGTGTTTGCCTGGCCTGAAGAAGACCAAATAGGTCGAAACATGTCGTGTTCTGTCTTGTAATTTGTTTGTCTCTTTTATTTCAGAGAAACAGTGAATCTTTTCAAGTTTGTTTGGACTTGACCACAGTCACACCCCTTACGGTAAAGGAAACTGAATATGCCTGAGAGGCTGTGCGAACTTTACTCCTATACCCTTTTCAAATCACTCAACACACACTCTCTGTAGGCTTACTAATCCCGCTTTGTCCTCGTCAACAAAGACCGTCTACCTGCTTACACAGCGTAACTGTCTTCAGAGCTTTGACACACACAAAAGACAAAGACAGAGGAAGATGTTATCAGTCTTCCAAGCCTTGTTATGTTGGAGCACGACAAATATCAATAACCACAACAACTAACTGCAGACAAATTACTGCCGGCATTGCTCGTGCCGCGATGTGTCCATGCGTTTGTGTCTTTCTGTATGCAAGATGTTTCATGTTCATAATGTAAAACTTTCATAACATACCAGTTATTCTTTCTTCTCAGCTCCCCCCCCCCCCCCCCCTCCGTCTCTCTCTGTCTCTCTCTGTCTCTCTCTGTCTCTCTCTCCTCTCTCTCTCTCTCTCTCTCTCTCTCTCTCTCTCTCTCTCTGAGTGATCTCCATTGAACA
This sequence comes from Conus betulinus, assembly GCA_016801955.1. Classification (NCBI taxonomy): domain Eukaryota; kingdom Metazoa; phylum Mollusca; class Gastropoda; order Neogastropoda; family Conidae; genus Conus; species Conus betulinus. The sequence goes on from JADBJO010000864.1 coordinate 150,422, forward strand.
TGGACGCGTCATTCTCAGCGCTGACTTGAATTTGTCATTTTTCACTTTTTTGGCGTGTTGAAAGTTTAGTTACTAATTTATATGTTCAAAATTTTATTACCTGATTAATACGGAAGTGCGGAAGATAGTGATAAAAAGATTTTGACTCAAGAGTGTTGGATGCAGAAAATCAGCAATTGTGACTGTGCTTGATTATTGTTGTGTGACAACTCTACTACAGTGACAACCTCGTCTACACCTTCAGCAATTCACTGTCATCTTCTTGGTTTTGTGTGGTGTTAATTCAGGGAGTATTTGTCAGCGCAGAATTTTCTTGTGTAAGAGAATGGACGAACAACAAGATGAAAAACTTTTACCTACGAACGATTCGATACAAAACGTTTCTTCTGCAGCCAAAAAGAACTCTGTGTGTGTGGAGAAACAGCCTAGTATATAGGTATTCTGCCATTGATAACGACGATAGTAAAGTGTACATTTCAGATTTTGACGTTTCAGGTGAGACTCTTACCTCCTTTCCAGCACTAGTAGACTTCCCTCCACCGTACGATTTAAGCAAAACCGTGATAGGAATTGTATATGGCTCATACAAAAGTATCAAACTCAGCCTATATTTCAAATCACATGAAGGTGGCACTTTATGTGTCAGGGTTTGGACTGCTTGACATGGAGTAAAGAAGAATGTGAACAGTTGAGACACGTTGTCACACGTTTCATGGACACACATGATGAGAAGGAACTGGTCACTTGTCTGCTGGACACCCCTGTCACCTTTATCCAGCCTCTGCTGGACCCCGTGTCCATGAGACATCCCTGTGACCTGTCTGCCCCCATTCTCCACTGACCACACAGCCTCCCCTGCCTGGCCTGTGCACGGCCTGTTGCACTGGGAGGAGGCCACACACAGCAAAGTCACACAGGCCTCCCTGCCCGGCCTGTGCACGGCCTGTTGCACTGGGAGGAGGCCACACACAGCAAAGTCGTCGTTCTTCCCCCCTCTCCATCATCCCCCCCCCCCACACACACACACACACACACTGCGGACACTGGCAGTCAGGACACAGCCTCCAACGATGTCACCCCATGCCGCCACGAGTCACCCGGTCACCAACCACGCAGAAAACATCGTTGACGCACGCTCTGTTTCACCCCGAAATCTTACAGAAAGAAAACCTCCAGTGTGTGTGTTCGTCCTCCTGTGTTAAAAGAGGAACTGAAATATATTGAAACTGCCATTGACACTATCTCTGATGCACAAAAGGAATCTCGGGTAGCAAAGACTTCTTTATTGAATGATGAAAATGTGCTTTAAAAATGGAGTACGTGCCTTGATCCCAGATAAACTCGACTCTCTTCACTGATACATTGATACCCTCAATTAAAAAAAAAACTTTCCTACTTACAAACAAAGACAGATCACCTTTCAAAAGAAATTCACTCCCTGAAAACAGACCTTGGGACTTTGTAGTCTGAAATTTTTTTTTAAAAAGCTAAAGTATCCTACGATGCCTCAGTTAGTCATGTCAGTGCACAAGCTGACTCTGACCAAAGTATTTCCCAATCTTATGACTGAACGCTCCCCTCAAATTCAAACTGTTCAGACAGCTACCGGCTTGACAAATGAGCATGATAGACATTCACCAATAATCTCTCTGTCTGCCCAAACAGATAATGACAAAAACGAGCCCTGCTCAAGTTTGGCCTGTGAAAATGAATCTGAAGACGTAGTCTGTAGTTTACTGACAAACAATCCTTTCCAAAACTGGCCGACGATGAACCAAATGACAGTGATCCTAACAGAGTACTGAAGCTCTCACACCAGGACAACGTTTCCAATGAAAACCCCCAACTGATATGACAAAGGCACCCGTTAGTTCCTTATCTGACACCAAGGTTAATCACCCTTTGTCTCCCTTCTGTGACAAAACTACATTGTCAGTCCATCAGTTATTCCCAAGATGAGCCATCCTTCTGTCACCATCCCTTCTCACACCTCTATACTTCTTGTTGGGGATTCTGTACTGAAGTCTATCAACCCGAGAAAACTTGCTCCCCGTGGGGAATTTATGTACAAAGTATGTA
>JADBJO010000864.1:162500-172500 GCA_016801955.1 Conus betulinus
AAACCTGAAAATCTTATACTGAATTTAACGGCTGAAAGCAACCAGCTGAAATCTTATACTGAATTTAACGGCTGAAAGCAACCAGCTGAAATCTTATACTGAATTTAACAGCTGAAAGCAACCAGCTGACATTTTACAACTGAATTTAACGGCTAAAAGCAACCAGCTGAAATCTTATACTGAATTTAACGGCTGAAAGCAACAGCTGAAATCTTATACTGAATTTAACAGCTGAAAGCAACCAGCTGAAATCTTATAATGAATTTAACAGCTGAAAGCAAACGAGCTGAAATCTTATACTGAATTTAACGGCTGAAAGCAACCAGCTGAAATCTTACACTCAATACGCGCCTTCACAGGAAGCCAGCGCAGTGTCATAAGATCAGTTTCAGTTTCATCAAGGAGGCGTCACTGCGTGCGGACTAGTCAATGATTTTAAGCTGATGGATAAATGAATGAAACAACTAAGATGAGAGAATTGAAGAAGAGGGTCTCGTGGCTACGACTTAGCAGATGTCTGGCCTACGCATTAGCCCAATGCGCTGGTCAGACCTTAGACCAGCCCAGTGCGCTGGTCAGACGTTAGACCTTAAGAAGCTCACTGGACCTACTTCGCTTGATCTTTCTAGGCATGAGTCTTGCAGCATGATTGTGAATTCGTTGTAGTTTGGACACAGGTTTTTCCAGACGGTCTATATCAAAACAGAGTGGCATTAATCAAACCTTGAGAGGACGAGAGAAAGCACAGTGTGCTTGTTGATTCAGTTGAGAGAGAAGGGCGAATTTTGCATATTCTTCTTCGCTGAAAATACAAGTGCTCAAGTGGTTCATGTGTCGTTCCATAGCCAGGCCTGGTCCAGAAATATGCCCAGAATCTTTCTTTTTTTTTTTTTTTTTTTTTTTTTTTTACAGAGAAAGAGAAAATTATTCAGAACTACACGGTCATGTGTGTGTTTGTTTGTTTGTTTTTCATTTCTATCTTTTGAAGCTTACGTTCGGATTATTCACTCAAAAGCTCTGTTTTGTCATCATTCATTGTCAATTTAATTGCATTCATTCAGTGTGTAACTCTCTCTATGGATGCACTCATTTTGTGACACGTGGCAACAAAGTTTCAGGAGAGGGCAGAAAGACAGAATTTAGAGTCATCTGCAAAGAAACAATACCGCGAGGCAGACTCAGCATTAAGAAAACTAAGAGGTTTGGTGTAATAGGTTAAAAAGCTACGTCGCAAGCACACAGCCTTGGAGTACACCGTAGTTTACTCCTGAAGTTGCGGATTTGACACCATTCATGACATACTGTGTGCAGTGTTTCTGATAATGCAGTCTTGTCCAGAACCGTACCAGCGCAACCAAAGCAGAACGACAATCTTGCAATTAAAATGTCATGGTGGAGGCGGTTAAAAGCGGCGGTACTTATCACAGTAGGACTTTTAAAAACCATTTTCTAGTTTATCATTCATACATGACCGATACTTACATCTTGGTTGTTTTATTTTCCCTTCAATACAGGCAATTCTCTTTTGGTGGTAGATGTGGTACAGATCAGATCAGGGTCTATGGATGAGTTGCTTGTTTCTACATTTCACAATTTTTACAATGATTGACGAAAGCAGAAAAAGGTGTATGAGAGTTTTCTCCCTCTCTTACCAAAACCACAAGGAGCTGGCAACCTGTTAAAAAAAAACTCAAATAAAAGATTAAACTGAAAAAACCTGGTGCACACTGCTCATGCATCAGGGAGAGTATAGTGCAGCTCGTTAGTTCCATGTTTGTTGAGCTTGACCATTAGTGTCTAGTTTGTGTTTGAATCTCGACAGTTTGATGATGATGACACTTTGCAAGACATGACTAGATTTGGGAAATCATGAAAACTTCGAGAGTCAGTCGGCAACGTGAAATCTTCAAAGAGTAGTGCCAGTCGTGGAGTTTTAGACGAGTTTGTAGTCTTTCAACCTAGGGGCAGGATTTGTGGTGATTGTTTCCTGCGTGTGTTGTGGACACTTTGGGGAAACACATGAAATGTTTCTTTCGCTAATACAGTGGTTTTTCCTTGTGTTCCCAGCGGTGTAGGAATGGAAGGTGATTGCTTTCTTTTGCCAGAGAGCTAGACATGCGCACGCTTTTTTTTTTTTTGCTGTCGTCCATGTAAAAGTGAAATACCGGTTGCTTTTAACTTGATTTTGTGTTCGCCTCTTCCTCCATCTGTGTGGGGTGATCACAGGGGAACCTTTTCCAGCACAGCTTTTACTGCTCAGTTTGTTTGTGTAGTAAATTCTGTGCACAATAAGATGGTACCACCTGCTTGACTCATCACGAATGATAAACTCTTTCTTTGCTATATTTGGCAAGATGTAATTGATTTAGCCAGTATTCGTTCTAAATGTAGTGAGAAATGTATCTGTATCTCTCCTCAGCTTCGCACAGATTGCATAAAATGTCCCTATCCTGGTAGTACGTTAACTAAGTTTTACTGGATGTATTTTCAAGAAAGATATGTAGACCATTGCAAAACATACTATTCATGTATGTTATATTACTTTCCTTAGATATTTCTGCAACATCTCACGCTTTTCGTGTCTTTTCTCTTCTGCAGAATAACGTCCAGAACGTTTCCCTATACTTCGACCCCATTTTGTAATATACAAAAATATTGAAGCTGGAATTGACAGTACTCAGCCCCTCCGTGATCCATAAAACAAGAGAGGAAGAAATTATGATTCCGTGCTCCTGCATTCAGCTCTGGAAGGAAGAGACACGCCACACGGAATACACATGCCGGAGAGTTGCAAACGATGAACAGCACAGAAGTACCAATCAGCATCTTGGTCAGCGCCACTTCCCGGGCAGAGAGTGATGACGATGTTTCTGCACGCCACGTCACCACCTGACGTAATTTGACGGCTGTAATTATTGTTGCTGTCACCACCACGATCGTTGAAACGCCGATCACGCCAGCACCGAGCACGACACTGTCAAGGGTATCAATAAGCTGCTGATGTTCTTTGTAAAATCCCTGGACAACAAGCGTTCTAAATGCAATGCCAATATCGAGTTCGTGTATACAGCCAACATGATACCTGAAAGACACAATAAAAAAACAAACCCAAGTTCACGAGATACACAGCTGCTATGATGACAGCCATGGTTCTGGTGCGCAGCATATTGTGGTACTTGAGGGGACAGAGCACACAGAAGCATCTCTCACAGGCGATGATGGCTGAGATCACTAGAGAAAACAAACAGACAGCCAAAAAAGCCAATGAGTTTTATTGTTTGTCAGAAAGGTAGATATGGGACCATAATGCTTAGATTCAAAAGTAAATTCACTATGATCCAGCGTGGATAGTAACAGGAAAATCTCATCTGCCAGAGACAGCGCAAACAGGCACAAGTTGACACGATCCTGCAGGTTCTGTTTGAAGAACACGGCCATGTTGATGACGTTGGCAGGAATGCCGATGAAGGCACAAGACATCTGTAGGTAGTTCGGATTCTGTACACATCTCCCTCTACGTTGTTACTGATAATGTTGTCTGGATTGTCCCAAGGCAAAAACTCCATCTGACTGTACCTCACTTTCATGCAGTCTTCATACAGCGAACTGTTGGGACTGGCAGTCTGTGAATAGTTGTCAGACATGACTGTGTGGCTGCTTGGGTTCAGAAACCAAAGGGGGGAAAGTTCAAAACAGGGAAAGAAGAACTTGTTTGCGGTTATTCCGTGATAACAGGAAAGTCTGCACGATGATTTAATTCCCAATTACGGCTTAAAGCAAATCTCACACACACACACACACACACACACACACACACACACACACACACACACACACACACACACACACACACACGCACGCACGCACACACACACACACACACACACACACACACACACACACACACACACACACACACACACACACACACACACACACACACACACACACACACACACACACAACACACACACGTGCGAGCTCGCACGCACGCACACACGTAAGTACGCATGCATGCATGCACATGCAAACCACGCACGCACTATCTACATAGCTAGACAGTTTAGCTAGCTAGCTAGCTAGAGAGAGAGAGAGAGAGAGAGAGAGAGAGAGAGAGAGAGAGAACTTGCCAGGGATCTGGTTTGCCTGTGACAGCCGATGCACATGTTCATTCGTTAAATGATCAGTTTGCTTTCATGGTGTCCAAACCGTGAAAGAACGCTGACCATGTACTTCACTCATGATGGCAGCTACAACTGCTGCAGGAGGCTTCATCTTTTTAATGATCCACATTTCATTGAATATTTGAAATAATCAAACGATGATATACCTGAAACAAAGTGAAAAGATGACACCTGCGTAATTCCGAAAAGGGCAAAACAATGAACATACAATAAAACAACCGAACAGACTGTGTGTGTACGTATGGGCACGAAGCATACATATTCAACTACAAGAGTGGCACTGTTTGATATTTGCATCCAACGCTCCGAGGAAAAGAATACGATTTATGTGATCGACAGACCATTGGAAAATAACGGCTCTTAATAACTGTCGTGAACGTGGACAGACTGTCGTTCTTATTTGCATTATACTGTTCCATTCTGCATCTTGACTTCAGCAGTTTCTGAAAGGCGCAGTGGACTCCCTTTGTTGAGGTCTTCAACGCCTGAGGTCGTGTCACTAACTCCTGTCAGTTGGGGAATGACAGAAGGCTCAGAATCGTTGTAATACCATCCCTGGGGGAAGCCCTCATACCATGGTCAGACTGGCTCAAGAGTTCACTACTGATGCCAGCACTGACACATCATGTGTGGCAGAAGGGAGGAAACCCCTCCCTTTCTTCGTTCTCTCACTGTTGATTTTGTGTGTCGCTGTGTATATAATTTGTCGTGTATATATAACACTATTCTCAAGTTGGCACTATGCCGTGTAATGTCCTGAATTTGAAAGAAAATATATTGATAGGACAGTATCAGTAGTTAGAAGTAATAATAGTTTTTATCAATAGATTTAGGGAGATGAGATAGAAATGAGTGGGATTATGCCCTCTCTCCCCCTTTGGGTGCAGAATGGGGAATATCCGGATAGAGCAGTAGAAAAAAAATAGAACGAAAGTAAGTGAGGGCGGGAGAAGATTTGCTGCGAAGGGAACAGATCAGTCGTGCATTGTGACTTTGCATGTACAAGGATCGATTACTCTATGTTGCTGTTCTGCTGGGCCGTGGTTACATGGACACGCCCATCTTTACCGTTGAGATGAACATATCGCTCATGCATTGTCATTGTCTTTAAGGGACTTTGCATGTGCAAGATTGTTCAGTTCTGTATTGCTGGGCTGTAGTCACACAGGCACCCACCAATGAGGTGGACACTGGTCTGTATTAAAGGGACTTGAATGTTGGAGGATCATTCTGTTTCCAACCTGCTGTTCTGTTGGCCCACAGTCACACAGGAGCCACACATGGACAGACTGGACTAGATTAACACAAAGGTAAATGAGTTTTTTGTTTATTTAATTAGTGTAGAAATAGATTCAATACTGTTTTGACACGAGGTGCTTTAATGGTCGGTGCTTAATAGTTTTATTGCAATGGTCCTGAGCCACATTGTTCCCAAGTGATGCAGGGAACAAATACAATATTCAAAGTTATTATTGTATGTTTATGTGTGTGTACGATGGTGTGTTGTGTGGAAAGATTTAATTGTTGTGTGGAATGTTTTGTATGCTTGTTCTGTAGAATGATTTATTTGTATGATTGTTATGAGGAGTGGTTTATGTATGCTTGTTGTGTGGAACGTTTCATTTGCGTGATTGTTGTGTGGAGTGGTTTGTGTATGCTTGTTGGGTGGAATGGTTTATGTATATGACTGTGAGGAGTGGTTTATGTATGTATATGATTGTTTAGAATGATTTATATGTATTATGGTGTGGAATGGTTTATATATGTGTATGATGTTGTTGTATGGAATGTAAATATGCTGGATTTGATTGTAATGGTTTTGTTATTGATTAATTGATATTGAAGTAATAATTTTCATTTAAAGTTCTTATTCAGATGTTTATGATGTGAAGAATGGATATTTTGAGTTAAAGGATTTTTCTATTAAAAGTTGCTCATCAGGTATTTTTGATGTAAAGAGCAGATATTTGTTGAAATCATTCATCAGTTGTTCTTGACTTGAACAAATATTCTGATTGAAGTAATGACATGTGTTGAAGTTTTTCATCAGTTGTTCTTGACTAAGAGTGGACAATCTGAATGAAAGGATTACTTTATTGAAGTCATTTATTAGGTTGCTGGTATAATAGTAGACACTTAAAAGAGGAATGTTGCTTAATAATTATGTTCATATATAGTATATGCTGATTGTCTGCTTGTGTAGGATCTACAGGCGGCATGGCGGGGTTTTCTTTAGTTCTGTTGTGTTGTTTAGTTCTGTCAGTTTTGTTTGTCCGTTGTTTGTGCCAACGTTTTGTCGTGTGAATGTGGGTTGTTTGAAAGTGCTCACTGCTCATCGTCACTGAAGGAATTGTGGTTTAATGAGCTCTTGCCCTGTATCACATTCCAAAAGAATAAAAGTATTTGCAGTTCATTCTTGAGTGTGTTCCGACAAGGGGAGGCTGACTGACTGGGAACTGTTTAGCTCATACAACCGACCGCTTGGTCACACATGGGCTTGTGATGCGGCCGTTTTCCTGTGGGCAGGCTGTGTTTCCTGTGGGCAGGTTTCCTGTGGGCAGGCTGTGTTTCCTGTGGGCAGGCTGTGTTTCCTGTGGGCAGGCTGTGTTTCCTGTGGCCACTGCCAGCCTTTCAGAAGCAAGACCTGAACCATCACGTTTCCACCTGTTGGACCTTTCCTCCTCCCTGGGACTCCGGAGTGAATCGTCACTGACTGAGCTCGGTGACGTGGCCTGCTTTCCACACGTCACGTCGGCGTATAACGCTGCTCTTATCTCTCGTCTCCAGGGGAGATAAACCAAGGCTCCATGTGCAACAGGCGCTATGCACACGTAAACGAACCCACAACAATGACAGGATCGCCTCTGGCATCCATTCTGCGTGGACATCTACTTGAATATTCATGGACATCCACTTGAAGAGGGTTAAACACAATCATTCGTGGACATCTACTTGAATAGGTAATACACAATCATATCTACTTGAATAGGTAATACACAATCATATCTACTTGAATAGGTAATACACACAATCATTCGTGGACAGGAAAACAATACCTAAAGATTCATGATGGGGTAAAGCACACCAAATTTCACAAACACATGTGTACACGCACAAACAAATACATATAAACGCGCGCGCGCATACAGTGAGATGCGCGCATGCACGCATGTATGCGTGCACACACACTCTCTCTCTCTCTCTCTCTCTCTCTCTCTCTCTCTCTCACACACACACACACACACACACACACACACACACACACACACACACACACACACACACACACACACACGCATGCACGTATGTATGCACACCAGCACGCACAACACGAAGAGAGAGAAACGCTCACGCGTGCATGCGTGCACACGTGCACGCGCGCACACGCACACACACGCACACACACATATGCACACACACACTTGGCTTCATGACCTTTCAGACCAACGTCTCTGCGACATGACCAGGATCACCATGAACTACAGACCCACCTTGAAGAGCCATGTTCAGGAGAACCAAAGAAAAACAGAAGATCACGACTTCTGAAAAAACCAGAATGCTGGAATCTTACGTAACAGACATGGTGGACAAGAGCACTAAAGAGAACGTGACAGCAGAAGGTCTTCAGAGAAGACAATAGACAGCAGAAGGTCTTCAGAGAAGGAAGTCCACAATAGACAGCAGAAGGTCTTCAGAGAAGAAAGTCCACAATAGACAGCAGAAGGTCTTCAGAAAAGGAAGTCCACAATAGGCAGCAGAAGGTCTTCAGAGAAGGAAGTCCACAATACACAGCAGAAGGTCTTCAGAGAAGGAAGTCCACAACAGACAGCAGAAGGTCTTCAGAGAAGGAAGTCCACAACAGACAGCAGAAGGTCTTCAGAGAAGGAAGTCCACAATAGACAGCAGAAGGTCTTCAGAGAAGGAAGTCCACAATAGACAAGCGTGTCAACCCTGAACTCCTTACACTTTAAAGGGGCCAGGCCGCTCATGATTCGTAGCCCCCCCCCCCCCCCCCTCACCCCTTCCTCCCTTCACCCAAGTTCCCCTCCTCCCCCTCTTCCCCTTCCCCACCCCCCCCCACCCCCCCACCACCCCCTCTCCCCCTCCCCCCTCCTCCTCCTCATGGTCAGATTTTTTTTTGTGTGGCGCTGCTTGGATTCAAACCAGCAACGTCTTGATGGCTGGACATCTCAAGGAAACGAAACTATAACAAACGAAAACGACCAAAAGTATGATGAAATAATGTTCAAACCTGAAATGCTTTAATTGGATGTATTTCGTTTTGGGTTTGTTTTCTTTTTTTTACACTTTTTATGTAATCAGCAACAAACAAACAAAAATATGATTCACTGATGTAAAAAAAAAAAAAAAAAATAGAAGGCAGTGACATACTTGCGTATTCTGAATGCTGCACATAAATATAATGGAAGCTGTTTTACGAGTGATTCATTCTTTGATTTCACTAACTTGATGGATTTGAACAAGGGTGGTTGTCTTTATATTTTCGGGGAATTAACTCTTGCCTGACATGACCGAGTTCAAGGCAACAAAGAGCAACATGAACTTTATTGTCTAGGGTCTCGTGACACGACAGGCAAGGGAGATCACCATCACTGAATTCACTGTAACAATGAGAATGAACATTTAGATCTGAAATACCCAATGAACATAAAGATCTGATATACCTGCTTGTTTACAGGGTACATTTCTATTGTCTGCCACAGTACACTGACAAATGATTCGGTCGACTCCTCATATGATGTAACTTATGGCAGACACAAAATTATTCATGTTCTCAGACATAAGAGTACCAGCTTTGCTGTCTGTGATCTATAAATCTCATTGGAAAATCAAACATAAAACTACCACCTCCATTCCCAACTCCCTGATTCTCCTACACGAGGCCAAATCTATATTCGTCCAGCTATAATCTCATGCTTGACCAAATTTTGCACCCACATCAAAAGAAAAGTGGTTGTCTACTCATTCTTTGTTTTATTATTCTGAGCGTTATTTGTCCCATCCTGCCTGAAGAAGACCCAATAGGTCGAAACGCATTGTGTTTGTATTGAAATGTGTTTGTTCCTTCGTTTTAACGACCCAGTAATTGTGTTTTTTTTGCTCTTGTTTGAAATTCCGCCTGCAGTCATCTCACTTTAAAATCTTATCTGTTTGTGGTCCTCCGACCTGCTAGGTTTTTTTTTTTGTTTGTTTTTGTTTTTTTTTTTTTTTGTTTTTGTTTTTTTGGGTTTTTTTTTTTTTGTCCCATCTCCTGTGCACCTCAGTGGTATGCACCCACGCTGCTCATTCCGACACCCCATCCACAGCCACAGCCGGTCGGTCCCGCCACAGCCCCGGCACCGGCAATCCACAGGGGGCAGTCAATGTCAAGTCATCAGGAGGGAACCCCGGAGGAGACACTGCACTGCTGCCGAGTCACTTCGATCGTGTTCAGTGGCGCCTGTTCTGATCTAACATATGCAGGACACCACCTACTAAGCCCCCTCCTACTGACGACAATAATTGCTTAGTCGCGGAGCCGGCTTGTGTGCAACCTCATATTTTTCCAATTTTTCTTTCTTTTTTTTTAAGGTGGAGCCGTTGTCATCCTCTTGCTTTATTTTTCACCACCTGTTCTTTTTTCCTTTTTATCGTTTTTGTTTTGTTTTGTTTTGTTTTGGGGGGGTTGTTTTTTTTTTTTTTTTTTTTTGGTTTGTTTGTATTACAAGTCTCGCGCACCATGAGGGTGTGTATGTTCTTTTACTAATGGACATTCTCTTCCAGACTTTCATATTTTGGCGTCAAATCTTAGCTTA